>SEYY01000361.1:30005-43148 GCA_009176605.1 Armadillidium nasatum
GTTCTAAGTGTGTGTGTTTGAGCTGTCAGATTATTTTCCTATTGTCTTTGTGGGTGAGTTTATAGGAGATGTTCGAGTAGTGCTGGGCGAGGATATTGCAGTGTTGCTTTGGTGAAGGTAGAGTGGTGTTGTTTTCTTTTAAGGCTTTGTTTAGTGTTGGAGGATTGTTTTGGGAGTTGTGTAGTCGTTTGATTACCTGCCATGTTCTTTTATCGTTATTGTTTGTTTGTTAGGTTGTTTTGTAGGTATTCTTTGAATCTGTTTGTTTTGTGATTTGATATTAGTGTTGAAATTTGTTCGTTTAGGGTGTTTAGTTGTATGGTGATGTCTGCTGTGTGTGATCTATGTTGTCGGAGTTGGTTTCTTTGCTTTATAAGGTTGCAGATTTCTGGTGTAAGCGAGGGGTTGTAGTGTTTCCTGTAGCCCTTGGGTATGTATAAGTTGGACGCTTTGTGTATTATTTCTGGTGAAGGAGTTGATGGCTGAATGTAGAGAATGTGTGTTGGTTATTTCTTGTTGAGTTAAATGTGTTTCTATGTGGTGAGTGGAAGCTTGTCCAGTTTGCTTTTTTGTAGTTTGTGAATGTTGTTGTTTTCTTGGGGTGTATGTGTTTAGCGACTGTGTATGTGATTATTATGGGGATATGATCGGTTGTGAGGTCTATTTCTGTTTTCCATGTGAGGTTTGTATGGAGGGATGGTGATGAGAAGGTTATGTCAGGAGCTGATGGAGATTGATTGGCTTGTTGGGGTAGTCGGGTAGGTAGGTTTTTGTAGTTTAAAATGTTTAATGTTTCCAGTGTATCTAGGATGTGTGTTCCTCTGGGGTCTGTTGGGTAGTCTTGGTACCATGCTGTGTGGTGGGCGTTGAAGTCGCCTCCTATGTTTAGGTTGGTGATTGTGTTCAGGGGTGCTAGATTTGGTTTATAATTGTTTGGACATTATACTGATGTACGATGGGGGATGTAAATGCTTATTATGGTGTGTGTGGTATTGTTGACAAAGATTTTGAAAGATTGTATGTTCAGAATGGGATCGTTTATTAAGTTTGTTGTGTCAGTAGTTGTATTGTGGTACATTAAATTGTTTTTTATTAGTGTTAGTAGTGTGTGATTGGTTGGTTGTTTGTTGGTGTATATGGAGTCATATCCATAGAAAGGAGTTTTGGGGGTGTTAGCTGGGGAGTGAGCTTCTTGGATTAGAGCTATGTCGATATTATGTTTAGAGAGGAATGTTTGTATTTCTGAATGTTTTTGTGTAGGCCATTAATATTTATCTGTAGAATTTTGATTTGTGTCTTGTTTTGGTTTTTATTTGTTACGGCTGACGTTGTTGGGGAGTTGCAGATTGAGCAAGTTTTGACAAGGTAGTGTTTTGAATGGGAGCATTTGTTTTTGTGGATCCATTTGTTGCAGTTTGTACATTTGATAGAAGGTTGATTATTTTTAATTTGTTTGGTGCTTATGGGACAAAGGTATATGATTGGACCAGGGTTTGGGTGAATGTCTCAGGCTTGCTGCAGTAGGAGGGAGGTGACTGCCGAATTGTTACCTCTGCCGTGAATGAAGAAAGGTGGAGTAAGGTTGGTAAATAGAGTGTGAGAGAGTTTGGCCATTTTGGCCGGCGGAACAGGGAAGACCTTTCCGCATGCTATATATATATATATATATATATATATATATATATATATATATATATATATATATATATATATATATATATATATATATATATATATATATATATATATATATATATATATATCACAAACACAAATGTCGCTCTTGAACTGAGCTAAATGGACACAATATGTAAACAAGATTTCATAACGCACGAAGATAGTCAGACGGGAATACAATATTGCTATATGATGTGTTTCAATACTGTTTCCCTATGTTTTTCTTCGATGATAAAGTAGTTCAACAGTGCAATAATTGTAACTGGGCACACGGGGATCGTCTACACGCGAAGCAATCAAGCAGAATGAAAGGTTATTTTCAAATTCAGCAATATTGAATTACTAAAGAATTCCTGTTTCACAAATGATACATTTTTCCAGTTTATCGTAAAATTATTACAAATTTTTATAACAACCAAGTAATTACTCTGAGTTTCAAAATTTAGCATTAATCGCGCAATTTTGATTTGTTTTCATTGTTGCTATAAAACACATAACTAGTAAGCCCAATTCTAAATAATGATGTGTTAAGCAAAACTTGAAATGTCCTAATGCTTGAGGCGCAATTAAAATGATAAGGTTCTCTACCAACCGTAATAAGATTTGTAGTTTGGGGAAACTGAGTTGTATGGTTTTCATGACAAAGTGGATTTAAGGTAGGCAAATTATCTGAGTAAGATAAGCTTTGTTTCAGCTCAAATCAATCAAGAAGTAAAGGGAAACTGTGCACTGTGGACCAAGTTTTGAATCCAAATAGGCAGACTTTCTTCACTAGAAATGTTCAGAGAAAATGTACAAAGGAAAGTCAAAAATTATCCGCACTCTTGATTATGTATTTTATCCAAATAATATGCTGATAACCACATTACTTTTCAACATTGTCTCCTTCCTTTTCAATACACTTCGTCCATCGGTCCACAAGCTTTTTTATTCCTTCGGAGAAAGGTTTTTCTGATTGCGCAGCCACCCATGCATTGCATCCTGCATTTCTTCGTCAGCTGCAGATCGACGACCTCGTAAAGCATCTTTAAGTGGTTCGTAGAGCAATAATTACAAAGAGCAAGCTATGGGATTTTTGAAGGGTGTTCCATCACCTCATAACCAAATTTTGGATGGTTTCAACTGTGTGGGCCGCCGTATGTGGACGTGCAGTCATGCAATAATAACACTCGTTTCTAATAGTAGGCCTCGGCGTTTGGTGAATTGATGGTTTCAGTCTGTTGGTAAACAGTTCGCTGAAGCCTATACTGTTGATTATCGAATCCTTTTCTAGGTAATGTTCCAGTATATGTCATTTTGAGTCAAAAAAAAAAAACTTTTACCATCACTTTTCCCGTGGAAGACTGTTAAATTTTTTTGTCCTTGGTGATCTAGTGTTTAAAATCTATACTTTGTCTTTTAAATTCTGGCTCAAAGTTATTGACACTACTCTCATTACTTCGCTTTGTCGTTGTAGCGGGCGAGTAGACGTTGACAGATCATTACACAATTGAGGTTGCGCTCTTGAGTAAGCTCATGTGGGACCCATCTTGCAAAGACTTTATAGAATCAAAGCTTGTCATAGATGATATGGCATGCACAACTTTAACTAATTTGCAGCGAACACGTCGCCTCATCGATAGCAATTAGTCTGTAGGTTAGAATCATTTGTCGAGCTTGTTCAATCTTTAAATTAGTGGTTGAGGATGATGGGCGACCAGCTCTCTCCTCATGCTTGACACTTGTCCGACCATTTTTGAACTTCTCTATCTACTCATACACACTCTTGCATAGTAAAACACTGCCCTTGTATTTTACTGAGAGTCAGCGATGAATTTCAGCATCTGACACACTCAGACTCAAAAATTGGATAACTGATCTGTTCTTCCTTGGAGCGCACTGCTAACGAAGTAGCCATGTTTGCGCTACAACACCAACGAGAAAACTGGAATGATCACAGACAAATTTGAATCACATTATCTCGGGAGAACTACGTTTCAGCTTGCAAGCACTCAATGCAGTGCTGCGCCCAACCTGACGAAAATGCGGGTAATTTTTTACCTCTCCTCATAGTTTCTTATATTGAAAACGATTAACAGCATTATATGTCGGCTATGTTTTCAGTGATGCGAGTTAATTATTATTTAGTGTCTGTCCAAGTAGCAGGTTTTAAAAAACTAAATTCTTAAACATTTTTTTTTCTTTTAAATTCTTAAATATTAACAATGTAATACTGAAAAAGGAAAATAAATGTATACTAACCATGCACTTGTTAACATCATTTGAATCTATTCCAGGCAGTGCAAGAAATAAAAGAGGAATCACATGAGAAGGACCTTCAGGATATCTAATATCTTCTTTAGGATATCTTCTTCCACCAATTACCAAAGGACGAGCCACTTTAACGATGCACTGTAGGGCCGCAATAAGTCTATGAGGTTCTATCATTGTGTTAGCTGCTGAATAAAGCCTTTAAAAAAAAAAAAAATATATATATATATATATATATATATATATATATATATATATATATATATATATATATATATATATATATATATATATATATATATATATATATATATATATATACAATTCTCTTTTCTATACAACTTAAAAATTTAAAACAAAATAATTAAAATATATTTTTAAAAATTTCTCCTGCTTCCTTTCTTTATTAAGTAATGAGTATAATATAAGAATGACTGAGCTGAAAAGTCAAAAAATAAGAAAAAATGATTCATAAAGAGTAAAACTAAATATGCAATAGAATCGTTGTACACTACGTGAGAAGTTTTTAAAAGAATATTATCTTTCAAAATACTGTTGACTAATATATTATTTTAATATATTCTATTACTTATGTTCATATGTTGGCTAACTTTCTGAAATCATGATTACTGATTGAGGCAAATATAATACATCAATATATTTTCACCATTAATTAAACACACTGGAAGAGTTAATTTGCATTATTTCTTTCTTGTTATACTTAAATCTAAATTTACGATACAGTATGGATATTTAAGATTTTAAAAACTTTTTTGAGTTTAATTTTTTAATATAATATTACGCATTCTGCATACTCTTAAAAACTGACCTATGGCTACTCCTTTCTTTATATTAGATGAGCGCGCTAAAAAACACTCTTTGAAATATCAGTACGTACGTGTATTTTTTCGATACATTTTACAATTTGCATGACCAATTTCATTTTATCAAAGTAAAAGCTATCACTTTGTGAAGGGGAAAAATCCCAAAGGTATCAATTTGAATCAATCGGTACCTTTAACATTTAAAAGAATTTTTAAATCTACTGTAAAAGAAAGTTAAAAACGATGTATTATACGAAATAAAATTTCATAGTTGCTCAAGTTTACATTGGAGAAAATGGAGATTTTAAGAGGAGAAAATGAGCTTGCATATAGCCTTTGGACTATTAAGATGAATATAGCTCTGTGAATTCATAATAAAACTGATGTACTAATTTAAATAATAAAGGTTTTGCCTAAAATAATAATTATGATTTCAGCAAGCTAGAAAAGTCCATCATAAAAAATAAACATAAAATGAATATGAGGAATATGTTAGAATAATACAGCTAGTGATGCACTCGAGTTCCGGCTCCGGCGAGGTCATAGATCCGGCCTTTTTACAATTCTCCGCCTCTGGCTAGAGACTTCTTCATTCTCTAGCTCTCCAACCGGAGTTTTGTGCAGCCATATTTATTTAAAGAATCGAACTTTTATTACCTTTCAGGAAAAGAGCAAAAATAAGAAAATAAATTTATACATGTAACATTTATTTTCTGAAGAAAAAAAAAGTTTTATAAACTTATAGTCTTTGGGACTAGAACGACGACAAGAAACTAAAATTACCCTTTAATAATATTTAATAATTATAACAAATGTTAGAAAATAAGATCAAACCTTTGAAAACTCTGAAATTATAAAGGCCGGTGTATATGAAAATCCATTCACCAAACACACACACACACACACACACACACACACATATATATAATATATATATATATATATATATATATATATATATATATATATATATATATATATATATATATATATATATATATATATATATATATTATATATATATATATATATATATATATATATATATATATATATATATATATATATATATATATATATATATATATATATATATATATATATATATATATAACTTCCTTTAACTTGTATACTTTTAAACTCCGTGTATCGGGTCACGTCGGCCATTAGTGACGAGATTTTTCACAATTCCCCAACTCTGGTGGAAATTGGTAGGCCTCCGGCCTTTGCCCACCAGAGGATATATATATATATATATATATATATATATATATATATATATATATATATATATATATATATATATATATATATATATATATATATATATATATAAAATTAAAACACAAATTTAAAAAAAAGCAAGACTTTCGAAGGAACAACCATCCTTCCTCTTTTATTAACTTTTGGCTAACTTTCTGAAATTATTAAAAATGTTAAAAATTTTCATGTTCATGGTAATAATAATAATTTTTTACTTGAAGATTTTACTAATTATATTGTTAAGAATTTTTCATAATTTTCAATCTTTATTAAAAATCTTAACTTCATTTAATTAACCAACTAACTGTTTGAATAATCTGTGTGCCCGCCATTTTAGTTTTGTCAGTATTAAACTTGAGCCTGAAAGAGGAAGGATGGTTGCTCCTTCGAAAGTCTTGCTCTTTTTTAAATTTGTGTTTTAATTTCCTGGGGTTTTAATTGTATAAAACAAAACACGGTCATTTTGTCTCTCTCTCTCTCTCTCTATATATATATATATATATATATATATATATATATATATATATATATATATATATATATATATATATATATATATATATATATATATATATATATATATATATATATATATATATAAACTTCATTATGAAAACGAAGTATTTGTAAATTATGATGAAGAAAAAGTAGCTTATATAGCAATCGTGGAGATTTTTGATTTCTATTCTCTATAAAAAATGCTTCCTGCCTGGCTAAATATTCTTTCACAAAATCTACTATGGGTGAAAAAAAATGGTTTAATTTGATCTTTGTATACTTTTTTTAAGCACATGCTGCCTCCTTAAAAAGGGGCTCAGCCCGAGAATGGTGGAAACTGTACAAAAAAATTAAAATAAAAAAACATGAGCGCGAGCGTGCGCACACACACGATGTAAATAATGTAGTGGCAACGTTGGCGAGAAAGTTGCACACGGTCGCGCTCGCACACACACTCATATACACACAATTGCTTATTAGCTAAAATTTTAAAAAAATGCTATTTAAAACAATTTTGTAAAATAAAAATTTGGTGCATTTAGTTTGAATTAAAATAATCAATCTTTAATTAAGACCTTTACACTCTAAATAGGTAATACTTACAATTATTTTTAAAAAATTAAATAACATATATATATCATTAAAGTTACAATTATTTTAAATACTTACAATTATTTTTAAAAAAATTAAATGACATATATATCATTAAAGTTTTAATGAAATAAAATACTTTAAATTGTGTCAATTCCTAATACTTTTTACATAAAAAATTATATTTCCAAAATAGAAACAGAATTTAATGAAAAAAAAAAAGAGTAATAAAAAATATTGAATAGGGGCAGAAACTTACAAATCCACAAGTGAAGGAATAACCATTTCAGGTCTAAGTAAAGCCAATCTCTGCAAAGTCAAACCAGCTTCAAAAGATCCAATTTTTGAAAAGATTGTTAAGTTAACTGAATAATTAAGACAGCTTACGAATTTGCAAATATCATCTTCGCTTAATAATTTCTCTTTTGATGACTTTGTTATCCAAGAATCTTTCCTATATCTTTCACTAAAAAAAAAAAAAAAAAAAAATAATAATAATAATAATAATAATAATAATAATAATAATAATAATTAAAATAATCATAAAAATAATGAAAGTATTATTATTATTATTATTATTATTATTATTATTATTATTATTATAAGTAATGTACAAAGTCCAGTATGTAAGGTCAAGTCCCAATCTTATATTTAAAGCTAGGCCGAGTCTGAGCCCAAGTTTCAAGTCCCAAGTTATTGCAAAATGTAAACTGAAATATAATGAATTATTGCATGATATTTTTTAAAAATATAAATAATAATAATAATATTAATAATAATAATATCACAAAGGGAAAGTGAATTTAAGTACTATATACTGGTATTTAAAATATTTTATGCATAAGAAATTGAAATAAATTGATGTAGTATATAAAAAATTATTAAAAATTAGTTTTCCTTGTATTTATTAATAAACTTAATTAGTAAAAAGAAAAATAGAAGTAGAACTAGATCAAATTACATCAGAGATGGAATGAAGTGTCAATGAAGGTAGCATCCTTGTCTATTAAAAGAAATTATCATTTTTATATAAAATAGCATCCATTGATACAATATTTTTTTGTTTAATGACTGATTGTGTACTTTGGTATTCGGATTCAAATTTTCATGTGGCAGATGAATTAATTCAGCAAGTTTTTCCTTTACAAGTGAAATCACCACAGACCTGTAGTCTAAATATTTTAGTTAACAATCAATTATGTCATCATCATAAGATGTCCACAAAGGATCCCCCTCATATATATATATATATATATATATATATATATATATATATATATATATATATATATATATATATATATATATATATATATATATATATATATATATATATATATATATGCAACCTTATAAAGCAAAGAAACCAACTCCGACAACATAGATCACACACAGCAGACATCACCATACAACTAAACACACTAAATGAACAAAAAAAAAAAAAAAAAACAAAAAAAAAAAAAAAAAAAAAAAAAAAAAAAAAAAAAAAAAAAAAAAAAAAAAAAAAAAAAAAAAAAAAAAAAAAAACATGGCAGGTAATCAAATGACTACACAACTCCCAAAACAATCCTCCAACACTAAACGAAGCCTTAAAAGAAAACAACAACACTCTTCCTTCACCAAAACAACACTGAAATAACCTCGCTCAGCAATACTCAAACATCTCCTATAAACCCACCCACAACAACAATAGGAAAATAATCCGACAGCTCAAACACACACACTTAGAACACAATCCAAACCCCACATTCTCTCACCAGGACACCACCCAGGGAATCAAAACACTCAAAAATTCCCCAGCTACAGGCCCAGATAACATCTCAAATTTACATCTAAAACACCTAGAACCCATAGCTACAACATACCTACCCAAATATACAACAAATCTTACACATACAACTTCATCCCCGCAATATGGAAGGCAATAATTACCCCAAACTAAAACCCAGGAAAGACCCAAACCTCCCATCTTCATATCGCCATATATATATATATATATATATATATATATATATATATATATATATATATATATATATATATATATATATATATATATATATATATATATATATATATATATTTTTTTTTTTTTTTTTTTTTTTTTTTTTTTTTTTTTACAGAACACCGCCACTCACGGGCATAGCCCTTTTCAAGGAGGGGGCACACACAAAATAATAAAAAAACATTCAAACACAGACCTAACGCACATCCCTCAGGTGGGCACAAACGGAAGCCTTGGAAGAGAGGAAGATTAAATACAGGAGGAAAAATAGATGAAGGTAGAGAGTTCCACAGAACAGAGGTGGCTGGAAAGAAGGAGGCACCACAACGGGCCAGCCTGGGGTTTCCTACATCCACACAAAACTGGTGCGAAAGCAGGGCACCCCTTGTGCAACGAGGACGACGCAACCGTGGAGGAATGCGAGAGGCCAATTCCCTCGAGCACCTTCCATTGTAGTACCTATAGAAAAGGGATAGTGCGCCAACGTCACGTCGCAGAGATAGTGGGTCAAGAGAGTTTGAAAGTATGGGGACAGTTTATTAATCTCTTAGCTTTAGACTCAACCCTATCCAGAAGAAAGGAGGAGCCGGAGCTCCCCCAAATGTGAGAAGCAGTACTCCATACAAGGGCGAATAAGACCCTTATATATTTGGAGTAACTGTTCAGAAGAAAAAAATTCTCTCAACCTAAACAGAATTTCCAGCTTTTTAGAGGCCGCTTTAGCAACTATTGTGATATGAGGTTTCCAAGACAGTTTATTGTTTATGTTAAGACCAAGAATGTTAATGTTATTTACAGGTGAGACGGGAGAGCCATCGAAGAATATAGGAAAGTTAGGAGGTGTTTTTGAGAGGGAGATGTGAAGAACGTTGAGTTTTTAAAGAGTTGAATTTCACAAGGTTGCTATGTTCCCACCGGGAAATCCCATCCAGATCGGCAAGAATAGAATTGGAAAGTTGAAGACGAGAAGCAACTCTAGAGGCAAAAGAGGGAGCAGATTTGAAATGAGTAGAAGAATGTAGAGTTGAGTCATCAGCATAAGAGTGAACAGAGTTAGAAGTGCAGTTGAGAAGATCGTTAATGAAAAGTAAGAATAAGGTTGGAGATAAAACAGAGCCCTGAGGAACACCACAGTTGACAGAAAAAGAGGAAGAGGTCGCTCCATCTACAAGTGCCGAAATGGAACGATCTGAGAGAAAACTAGACAAAAGTAAGCAAAGGGAAGGAGGAAACCCAAAGGAAGGGAGCTTGGAGAGCAGCGACGCATGCCATACCTTGGTCAAAAGCCTTGGATATGTCAAGCGCCACCACACAAGACTCCCCGAAGTCCCTAAGGGCAGAAGACCATAGATCAGTAAGATAGGAAAGTATGTCACCAGTTGACCTCGAGCGTCGAAAGCCATACTGGTGATCAGAGAGAAGAGAATGAGACTCCAAATGATCCAGGAAATGAGAGTTGAGGAGAGTTTCAAAAATTTTAGACAGAACACAAGTGAGAGCTATAGGTCGATAGTTAGAAGGATCAGAGCGGCTACCCTTTTTCGGGATCGGTTGAACAAATGCACGCTTCCAGCAATGAGGAAAAGTATTAGTATTAAGGCATAGAGAGTAGAGTTGAACGAGGACAGGCGCTAACTCGGAAGCACACTCGCTCAGAACAAGAGGGGGAATGCCATCCGGGCCACTGGCCTTCCTGACGTTCATAGATTTCAGGATCCCATGCACCTTGATCATGTGTAATTACAGTAAGGGATATATATATATATATATATATATATATATATATATATATATATATATATATATATATATATATATATATATATATATATATATATATATTATATATATATATATATATATATGGAGTAAAATTGTATTGATAATAATTGATTTTTGTATATATAATTTAAAATAATATCGATATAAAAGGGACAATATAGAGTATATCGATATCATACATGCCCACATTGATATCGATGTTGATAGCATCATTCTGAAACTTAAAGCCGGTAAAACAACAAGGTTAAAAACTTGTGACTTTGTAATAGAAATTATTATATAAAATAAAAAAAGTATTAAGCAGAAAAACATTTTAATACACCAACTATACATAATGTTATAATTAAGATGAAAAAAATTCTGAAAAGGTAAGAAATAAATAGTTCTATATTATCTGAAGCTCTAGGCCAGCAGACCTTAAGCTAAGTAAGACCCTAGAGCTAGCCAGCATCATAAGCAAGACCTTATTTTTGCAAGTGGTTGATCCCTTTAGAGTGACAAGTATATAGAACGAATATAAAAGAATAAATAAATAAATAGGAAGTTTTTTAAATAAGAAAAATAATTAAAATCAAATACATAAATTGTTGCAGGGCTTAGAGCTGTAGCGTGCATAAATGAGAGAATTTTCGTGAAGAAATTTTAAATCATAGTAAAATAAACTAAGCAGATATAAAATTTAAATAAAAATTGACAGTTTATGAAAAAATAATAGAAACTTTCTGAATATTTTAAAAGAATATTAGGCCTACATCTGGAATTGCCAACTCTAGCCTATAAGCTAGTTATTATGCAGAATTTAGCTCTCACATAATATTGAACTAAAAATCTGTTTTTATGGAAAATTAATGGTACTTTTAGGAAAATTTAAATTATTTTAGGCCTAAAGTTGGAAAGGAAATAGGGCCAACATACTCTAGCTTACCCTGTAATTGGTAATTGTGCACTTTAAGGTACTCTAAAATTTCTTAAGTTTTCATCATTAATATCAAACAAGAAGTGACTTATAGTGACAGTGTATTAGTAAACTGTGATATTTAATAAAATAAAATAACATTTAAATAAATTTTGAAAAGAGTAATAGTAACAAATAGAAATAAATATATAAATAATGAATTTATAGAAATTCTAGCCAAGCCTGGTAAACTGGTCTTTATGCAGCATTTTGCTCTTTTGTGTAGAAATTAAGACATTTTATGAAAATACAACTGAAAATAAGCAGACTAAGCTATTCTATAAAACGTACATGGTGATACTTTAGCCTAGTGCTCTTAAAAAAAAAAAAAAAAAAAATTAAGCTTATCAGTGTATTAAATGAACCATGATTTATAAGTGACAGTGAATTAGTAAACTTTTATATTTAATAAAATAAAATAATATTTAAGTAACTTTCGAAAACAATAATAATTAAAATAAATAAATAAGTACATATATGGGTGCTATATTGGATACCATATACAAGCAGGGATAGCCGAGTATTCCTACAGTCAAACCAAATAAATAAGTCACTACTGTGTAATTTTGACTTCTAAAAAAAAAAAATTTCCTGCATAGCTAAACATAAATAGTACAGCAATAACAAATTTCTATGATGCCTTCATCAAGGAGATATAGAAATAGGCATAACAATAACAACATTTTAGAACCTTCTACTTCAGGCATTTCTATAACTTCAGTTGAAGTTGATAATGAAGTACGGGCTAATGAAACTAATAACAGAGAAACCGAAGGCCAATTCAAGGAACTTCAGAAAGAAGTTCTTCCAGTGAAAGTTCAACTTCCAGAAGTCTGTCACCTCAAAATAGGAAAAACCTTACTACCCAAGATTTTCCAAAATTCGATGAGAGACATTGAGAAGTGGTTACAGAAAGTGGAATGGTTATACAAGCTTTATTTTGTGAATAAACCTATCGGAAGAATCCAACTGATGGGACCCCTTTTGCCATCTGTCATTATATCCCAAATTCAACCACCTATAACCACAAATACTTATGAGGAATTGAAAAAAGTTTTGAAAGCTACTTATTCATCTTCGGCTCGGGAAAGAGTTGAGGACTTATTTCAACAGAAATTGAAGCCTGGTGAAAAGCCATCTGAATATTTTAACAGAATAAGGCTGTCTCTTGGAGATTCTGCATTCGAAAGCATGATAACAAATAATGAAACGGTCGCAAAAGAAATATTTTTACAAGTATTACCTGAAGACACAGCAGCAATGCTGGAAGTATTAACAGGAGATCTGTCAATTTTTAA
>SEYY01000361.1:43248-67623 GCA_009176605.1 Armadillidium nasatum
CTGTTGGAAGGGGCGTCTTTGAAATTGAAAGGAGTAATGAAGGGTGGAGTCATCGGCATAAGAGTGGATAGAAGACGAAATTAGAGAGGTCATTGATGAAAATTCGAAAAAGAGTTGGGGATAGGACAGATCCTTGAGGAACACCACTATTAATAGATTTAAAGGAAGTGCGGTGACCGTCTACAACAACTGCTATAGAACGACCTGAAAGGAAATCAGTGAGAAGGTCAAAGAAAGAAGCATAGATTCCGAAGAAGGGAAATTTGGAAATCAAAGCTTTGTACCAGAATCTACCGAAGGCTTTTGATATGTAGCAAGCTAAAGGCTCAACTAAACTCTGAAGAGCCGAGGACCAAGAGTCAGAAAGTAGGAAAAGAAGTTCACCAGTAGAACGTTCTTTACGAAAGCCATTCTGAAGATCAGAGACAAGATTAGAAGAATCAAGGTGTTTCCAAATCATCCTGTTAAGGATAGATTCGAAAACTTTAGAAAGAACGGAGGTTAAAGAAATAAAGCGATAGTTAGAGGGTTGAGAAGGGTCCCCTTTCTTAGGCACAGGCTGAATGAGAGCACGTTTCCAGTAAGAAGGGAAGGTCGAAGTGGAGACTGAGACGAAATAGTTTACCAAGGCAGGGTGCAAGCTGGGAAGCACAGTTTTGAGAACGGCAGGAGGAATACAATCAGGACCATACGCCTTCTTAGAGTTAAGTTCAGAGAGAGCAGAAATGGCATCTTTAGAAGAAATTACAATGTTTGAGCCAAGAGTTCCGCTTTACTAGAAGATTAAATAGCAGTTGTGTCATCAGAAGAGACTAGAGGAGGGAAAGTGGAAGAAGCAAAGTTAGAGTTGACATTTTTTGCAAAATGCTAGAAAGGGCGAGAGGAAGAGGCGAGATTTTGTATGATTCCGGAATGAAATATAAGCTGAATGAGTTTCTGGAGTTTGAAGACGATGGTAATCTCTAAAGGCATCATCCCTGCGGTGGATATAACGAGAACAAGTAGAGTTAAACCAAGGTTTGTTAGGTATAGTAGAAGGGAAAGAATAAGGAATGTAAGCCTACATGCCAGAGAGTATCCCCTCGGTTATGCGCTCAGCACACTCCGAAGGACTTCTCTCATGATAGCAGTAATCATTCCATGGGAAATCAGTGGAGTACAACCGCAAGTCAGACCAGTTAGCAGCATCGAAGTGCCACAAACGTCTCCTTGCTGAAGGCGGGGGCCGTTCTTACGGAAGACTAGAAGAGACAGAACAAGATACGGAGATAAGAAGGTGATCGGATGAACCCAGAGGAGGAAAGAGTTCAACTGTATAAGGAGAAGGATAAGAGGTTAAGAAAAGATCAAGTATGTTGGGTTCATCACCAAGACGGTCTGGGATATGGGTAAGGAGTTGCACCAACTGCTCGAGGTTGTTCTGGATATAAAAGTTGTAGGTGAGTTCACCGACAGGATCATGAGAACTAGATGTAAGCCATTGGAGGTGGTGAACATTGAAATCACCTAAAATGATGATTTTGGAGAAAGAAGAAGAAGGAATGTGCTCTATTTTGGAGTTTAAATAGTTGAAGGATTTTTTATAGTCAGTAGAATTAGGAGATAAATAAACATAACAAATAAATTTAGTAGCAGAATTGCAAGAGAACTTAAGCCAAAAAGTAGAGAATTAAAGAAAGTTCAAATTAGAGAAACGATATATATATATATATATATATATATATATATATATATATATATATATATATATATATATATATATATATATATATATATATATATATATATATATATATATATATATATATATATATATATATATATATATATATATAATGAACCATAATGCTAGCAATGTTGAAAAAGATATCACAGTAATAATTATTTATTAAGTTACATAAAAAAAAAAAATTCAAATTCAAAAAAATATAATATATATATAATATATATATATATATATATATATATATATATATATATATATATATATATATATATATATATATATATATATATATATATATAATATATATATATATATATATATATATTATAATTTTTTTTTTTAATAATTTATATTTTTTTAAATAATAGGTTACCAGCCCTGTCAAATTGTCATGAAAAAAAGAGGCAAATTATCTAGAAAAAAAAGCAAACTTTATTAAGCTAAAAATATTGTGAAGCGCAAAAAAAAACTAAAAGTAGAAAGAGAGCTACCAACCTTACATTTTACAAAAATATAGATTGATTTGTGTAAGTGGTAAGGACCTTCATATATATATATATATATATATATATATATATATATATATATATATATATATATATATATATATATATATATATATATATATATATATATATATATATATATATATATATATATATATATATATATATATATATATTTTTTTTTTTTTTTTTTTTTTTTTTTTTTTTTTTTATATCACCTCCGGTGGGCAAAGGCCAGAGGCCTACCAAAATTCCACCGGAGTTGGGGAGAAAGACGGAAGCCTGGTCAAATTAAAGGCCGACGTGACCTGATACACGACGTTTAAAGGTGTGTAAGTCATAGGAAGTTGGAAAAATAGAAGAAGGGAGTGTGTTCCAGACTTTACCAGTAGAGTACATGTAGGACAGAGCATAGCGGTTAAGTCTGGGGTCAGAGAGTTGGACAGAGAAAGGATGAGACTGTGTAGAAAGACGAGTCGCACGAGCCCTTCTCAGTGGAGGAGGTATGCAACGAGAGAGTTCAGAAGAGCAGTGTCTAATGTAATAGCGATAGTATAGAGAGAGTGACGCAACAATCCGACGGGTAGAAAGAGATTGAAGAGAGTTAGTAAGAGCAGGAGAGTTGATAAGACGAAATGCCCTAGACTCCACCTTTTCTAGGAGAGCTGTGTGTGTGGAACCACCCCAAATGTGCGAAGCATACTCCATACAGGGGCGAACAACACCCCTATACAGAGCAAGCAACTGGGGTGGAGTGAAGAAATGCTGAAGGCGCCTCAGAACACCTAACCTCTTAGAAGCTTGTTTAGAAAGAGAAGTAATGTGATCTTTCCAAGAAAGATCACGAGAAAAAGAAACACCGAGAATATTGAGAACAGATGAAGGTTTGAGTTGAGTGTTTTCGAAGAAGATATCATAGTTGTGTGGAAGATTGTGTCGAGTAGAGAGATGGAGGAATTGAGTTTTGGTGGCATTGAAAACAACCATGTTCTCTCTGCCCCAATTAGAAATACGAGATAGATCAGAGGTCAGCTGCTCCAAGGACACCCTCCTTGCTTCTATTAACTGTTGCTGGGAGGGGCGCCTTTCAAAATGAAAAGAGTAATGAAGGGTGGAGTCATCAGCATAGGAGTGGATAGGAGATGAAGTAACAGAGAGAAGGTCATTAATGAAAAGTAGAAAAAGTGTTGGGGATAGGACAGATCCTTGAGGAACACCACTATTTATAGATTTAAAGGAAGAACGGTGGCCGTCTACAACTGCTGCTATAGAACGACCGGAAAGGAAATCAGAGAGAAGGTCACAGAAAGAAGGATAGATTCCGAAAGAGGGAAGTTTGGAAATCAAAGCTTTGTGCCAGACTCTATCGAAAGCTTTCGATATGTCTAGCGCCACAGCAAAAGATTCACCGAAATGCCGAAGAGCGGAGGACCAAGAGTCAGAGAGAAGGGAAAGGAGATCACCAGTAGAGCGTTTCTTACGAAAGCCATACTGGCGATCAGATATAAGATTAGAAGAATTGAGATGTTTCCAAATCTTCCGGTTAAGGATAGATTCGAAAACTTTAGAAAGAACGGAGGTTAAAGAAATGGGACGATAGTTAGAGGGTTGAGAGGGGTCCCCCTTCTTCGGCACAGGCTGAATGAGTGCACGTTTTCCAGCAAGAAGGAAAGGTTGAAGTAGAAAGACATAGACAAAAAAGTTTTCCAAGGCAGGGTGCAAGCTCGGAAGCACAAGTTTTGAGAACCACAGGAGGGATACCGTCAGGACCGTACGCCTTCTTAGTGTTAAGCTCAGAGAGAGCAGAAGTGACGTCTTTAGAAGAAATTACAATTTTAGGCATAAATGAGTTGGAGGGGGTTGAAGGAGAAGGAACAGCTCCGGAATCGTCTAAGGTTGAATTAGAAGCAAAAGTTTGAGCGAAGAGTTCAGCTTTAGAGGAAGGCAAAACGGCAGTTGTACCGTCAGAAGATACTAGAGGAGGGAAAGAGGAAGAAGAAAAGTTAGAGTTGACATTTTTTGCAAAATGCCAGAAAGGGCATGAAGAAGAAGAACCAGAAAGATTGTTGCATTTTAAGCGGAGAAAGGAGTTTTTAGTGTTACGGAGAATAGATTTTGCACGATTCCGGGATGAAATATAAGTTGCATGAGTTTAAGGAGTTTGAAGACGACGGTAATCCCTGAAGGCAGCATCCCTGTGGCGGATAGCACGAGAACAAGAAGAGTTAAACCAAGGTTTGTTAGGTTTAGTAGAAGGGAAAGAATATGGAATGTTCGCCTCCATGCCAGAGAGAATCACCTCGGTAATGCGCTCTGCACACTCAGAGGGACCCCTCCCACGGAAACAGTAATCATTCCATGGAAAATCAGAGAAGTACAACCGCAAGTCAGACCAGTTAGTGGCACCGAAATGCCAGAAACGTCTCCTCGCCGAAGGCTGGGGCCGTTCTTGCGGAAGACTTGAATATATAGGACAAGATACAGAGATAAGAAGGTGATCGGATGAACCCAGAGGAGGAAAGAGTTTAACAGTGTAAGGAGAAGGATTAGAAGTTAGGAAAAGATCAAGTATGTTGGGTTCATCACCAAGGCGATCAGGGATACGGGTAGGGAGATGCACCAACTGCTCAAGGTTGTTCTGGATAGAAAATTGGAAGGCGAGTTCACCAGCTGGATCATGAGAACTAGAAGAAAGCCATTGGCGGTGGTGAACATTGAAATCACCTAATATGATGATTTCAGAGAAAGGAGAAGAAGAAAGAATGTGTTCTATTTTGGAGTTAAGATAGTCGAAGAATTTTGGATAGTCTGTAGAGTTAGGAGATAAGTAGACAGAACAGATAAATTTAGTTGTAGAGTTGCAAGAAAGTTTAAGCCATAAAGTAGAGAATTCAGAGACTCCAAATTAGAGACACGAGAACAGACAACATCGTTGCGCACATAAGCGCAACATCCGCCTTTGGCTGAAAATTGAGGATAGAGACAGTAGGAGGAAACAGAGTAGGGCTTGCTGTCAGAGCACCCAAACACCTGAGTTTCGGTTAAGAATAAGAGATGAGGTCTAGAAGAAGAGAGGTGGTGTTCGACAAAGGGAAAATTAGTAAAGAGACCGCGAATGTTGCAGAAGTTAATGAAAAAGGAAGATCGTGCACCAGGGCAAGTCGGCGTAGAGGTCTTGGTGGCACCAACCCCATCACCGGAGGCCACCAAATCCCAAGTGGTGATGGGGGAAGGAGTGGATGAGGGGCTATGTTTGGAATCCGCCCCTCTTGGATTCTCCGAGGCAGATTTATGTTTCGCCATATTGATTAATTAAATAGGTAATGTAAGTGTAAGCGTTTGTAAATTTGTAGGAACGTGAGAAGGGAGTTAGGGGAAGGAGAAGTGGGAGCATAGACACTCCCATGTGGGATGAGGGTACACTAGAGACCCTCAGAGTAGGTGAAACGCGAAAAGGAACGAACCAGAGGGCAACAGAGTGAAACGGGATGGTCTAGCCTACCCTATCACTCCGCGGTTAAGCCCAATGGGGGGTATTTTCATCGCTTCGGACGGCGCTACGTCCTCCCTATATAAATATAAATATATATATATATATATATATATATATATATATATATTATATATATATATATATATATATATATATATATATATATATATATATATATATATATATATATATATATATATATATATTGCTTGGCTAATGTTTTCTTTCCATTTCACTTACAATCATGATATCCATTACTTAACCTAAATACGTCAGTTACACACAAAAGAATATAACTCGACAAAATCTTGAACATAATAATATATTGGTTAAATTGATAAAGTTATGAAGTTGAAAAACATTTTTTTTTTTAAATATATCAATGCAAAGAATATCTTGGTAAAGTTGAAAACATTTTGAGAATAGTTTATAAATTTTATAACTTTTGAAAGATGTAATAAAAATATACACATGATTAAATGATATCTTCCAATATAAAAATCATTTTCAAGTTTCTCCTCAATGAAAATAAGAAAAATTATCCTTAAAAAGGAAAAATATCTTACTTGTGAACTCGCTGAACAAAATAATTTGCTATTTTCAACTGGAAATCAGCAAGTGGCCTTGTCCAATAGCCTGTATTTGAAGGATGATAATAAGACCCTAAAATTTTCAGAAGATGTTCTAAATAACATTGTGTTTTACTATTACCTCCCTGAAATATTGAAATTTTAATAATAATAATAATAATAATAATAATAATAATAATAATAATAATAATAATAATAATAATAATAATAATAATAATAATAATAATAATAATAATAATAATAATAATAATAATAATAATAATAATAATAATGAAAAAGAAGAACAAATAAGAATATTAAGACAGACACTAAAAATTGTCGTTGTACACTTCATTTAATTCATCCCATTACAAAGTGTTTCTACCTCATTCTCAGTACTCAAAAGTCTCTAAAACAGCAAAATACAAAGCCTAACATATTCTGGTACATACATAATCTTTTTTGTTTTCCAAAAGCCGTTTCAACACACAGGAAGTTAAATTGCAAAAGGTCTCAGCTCCATCCCACTGATTGCTCTAACAACCTATAAAGTTTGAGCTCGGAAGCGGGAAAATCCTATCTATCCTCTATATGCTGTGAATATCTCCACCTGGTCAGCAAAACATGCAAAATTATAAAAAGAATAGGTTAAGATGGTGGTTAATGATTTTCATTGATCACGATCTAGTCCATTACTGGTTTTTTTATATTAGCTCATCAAGCCATCAATTTATATTTTTCAAGGGATTTCCATTGACAATACTGCCAAAATAATATACCATCTTTAAAGTTGAACTTGTCAGTAATTCCTGATGGATTCCATGTGAACTAGGTAATTTTGGGGAATTATAAAAGATAATAAGATAACTGAAGTGGTGTATCAAAAGAAAATGAAATTCACTGTCCAATTGTCCTAGAATCAATTTAATGTAGAACATAATTTTCTATTTAATTGTAATGTAATTCTAAAAATCAATACTCAAGTCATGACTATTAAAATTGTGTAAAATCAGAAAAGGTCATTATAAAAGGGCCTTGATGTATTGGGTCAAAAGTGTAGAGTTTTTGCTATTCTAAAAAAAAAATTTTTAAAATCTGACAAAAAAAAAGGGTTAAATTCCAATGTTGGTAAACTTATATTTTTGGATAGAATCAAAATTTTAAGATCAAAGGAGAAAATATCCAAATGCCTTTATTTTAATTACGATGTCCATAATCCAGTCATTAACCTAATTTTCATTATTTTGCTACCCTCTTGATCTTAAAGTCTCATTGAAGAGTGCAGCATCTAGGTGTTAATGGTATGTTAACCAACATAAGGAATTATAGGATCTGGATTTCTTAAGGTCTCATTGAAGGGTGCAGCATCTAGGTGTTGATGGTATGTTAACCAACATAAAGAATCATAGGATCTGGATTTCTTAAGGTCTCATTGAAGGGTGAAGCATCTAGGTGCTGATGGTATGTTAACCAACATAAGGAATCATAGGTTCTGGATTTCTTAAGGTGAATAACAGTAAAAAAGGTTCTCAATCGGTTTACTTTATGTAAAAAGATGAATTTTAGAGCTTTTAAATATCCTAAATATACTAATATTCCAAAACACCATACAAACTTTTTAAATTTATTGGAGTCAATTTTACTGGGTACTTGTTTGTTAAAAATGAAAACGTTAACACCACAGTTAAAATGTTCATAATAACTTTAACATGCCTAAATACCAGAGCTATACAACTTGAACTTGTCCCAGACATGAAAGTTCCCACATTCTTACTTGAATTTTAATGTTTTTTTTGTAATCATTACACCATCACTTATAACATCTATATGAAAATATTTGTAAGTTTAACAAGGGTGCATTTATTCTAACTGAAGCTCTAAAGTCTAATAAGTTTAGTGTTAATTATTAAGAAAATAAAAATTCCTTTATTCATGGCTTGGGTAGGAGCAGTTTACAAAATGTAAATCAAACCTTTAAGACATGCACGCACAAGGTTAAATTAAGCTATTTAGAAATGCTTACCAACCTGTCATTCATTAAGAATACCATAAACTCCAAATCTCTCACTTGCAGTGACAATGAAATCATTACACCAAATTTTTTTAACACCTGAGCAACTGTAATGTTTTTTCAGAAGTGAATTAGATGATGCTTGGAAAGAGACCCACCAAAATAACCTTGAAAAACTCTTGATATATATTTTAAACAACTCTGGTATGAGTAGTATTTAATGAGTTTGCAGGGGTTCATCAGTGATACTTAGGTCTCATCTCTTCCGGATGTCTATTTGCAAAAAGAGTGGGCATTTGTCTTACAAATGTTCACAGAGACCAACCCAACAACAACAACAAAAGGCGATATCCCGAAAATTGCCCAGTATGTAATCAACCTGGACATGTGGGTAAACATTGTCCAGAATGGAGAAACCAAAGACCCAGACAACAGAGTAATTCTCCACCGAATAGAAGAACTTCGAGATGGTCATCAACGGAGGATGAACACGCCACTGGGGGATTGCCGGCGCGAAATCAACAAGAGCGTCCTTTAAACTAATTGATCCCGTGACTGAGGGGCCAGTCACGGCTGAAGGGTTGACCACTCCCTTTGGGAGTCCCCCATTAGCAACCGGGATAATTCACAATTGTTTAAAGGAGAATAAGAATAAGGATGAAACTCTACTTCTACAATTTAGTAAATGCGAGACCAAACCTTTAATGGTGGCAGTAGAAGTAGTAGACTATCCAGGAACTTGTATCCAATTCCTTAATAAATAATGGAGCAGAAATCAACTTAATAAAAGAAAGCGCTGTTTCATTATTGAATGGTATACAAAGATATCCATCGGTGGTCGCAAGGGTCACAGGCGTTGGAAATGAGCGTATTCCTATACAAGAGTTCGTAATCTTCCGATTAAGATTTGAAACGGGGTATATTTCAACTTTGGAAGAATTTTACATACTTCCAGATTCTGCTATGGATCACTCTATGGTTATTGGAGTTACGCTTCTATGAGCAAATTCCTTATTACCCGATATATCAATGTATCAACTCTTCCAGAGAAAAGGAAATGAATTTGAGGTAATATCGAAAGAAAAGGTAGAAGTGGAAGCAGTAACCGGAATGGTTAAAAGCAAAGAACCATTTTGAATCCCTATTACAGGTCAAGATAACATAGAAGATAATCCGCTATCCAGAGCTCCAGTGGGGGCACTCCCAGAAGATCACAATGATCAACTGGAAGTTGTCCCCATTGATCAAGTTCAGCCTTCAGGTTTTATTCCTGAAGGTTATACAGTTCATGTAATGCCAGGAGGAGAAAACTCCTTGTTTCATTCTTTTTCTATGTGGTTGGATGGGACACCTGATAACCATATGGAGATTAGGGAGACCATTGAGAATAAACTTATCAAACATCCTGATAAGTATCAACTTAAAGGCCAACTTCCAATTCCAGAAGCAATATTAGCCTTTGCTAATATAACTAAATGCCTTGTACGAGTTTTCTACAATGACAACAATCCATTAACTTATGGAACTCCTGGAGATGTCTGTAACTTGCAAAATGTATCAGGAATACATTTTAATTATCTTCAACTTTGTAATGGGAAAAGTGTTAAAATAAATATCGTCAACATTTGTCAGTTAACCATCGACGAACTTGATTAATTATTTAGCGCTGATGAAGAGGTAATACTTGAAGAAAAATTCAAGGACAATGTTCTTCGCAAATTGAGGAGAGCATTGGATCCCTACGAGAATACAACATTTCGGGAACATGGATTGAAAATCTTTCGTCCATATCAACAATATCTTTTCTTGTTTGGAGATTTAATCTTCATCCAAAATGATAATCCGTGAATGGTAATATCCATGCCTCTTCTAATTCGGTTACTTCTAGATTTACATTTACAAAATGGACATTCAGGAACACCGAAAATTATTGCATTGGTGAGAGAAGACTTATGGCATCCAAAACTTGCTAATGTTGCATGTGACATTTGTAGGTCTTGTATGACATGTCAACTTAACAAATATAATCCTGTGATTATTTTTTCCATTCGAATTGTTAGCAGTTGATTTATTTATTACAATTACCGCAAACTTTTTGAAACCACTCTTATGCTCATGTAGCAATCGATCATTTCACTAAATATCTATTTGTAATTCCTATGAAAGATAAATCTGCGAAAACCGTAAGCACTACGTTGAAATTTAAACTTATTCGGTTTCTGCCGCGTATTCCGCAGAAACTTCTTTCTGATCAAGGGACTGAGTTTACTTCAGTACTTTTCAACGAAGTATTGGAGGCGTTTGCGATTGAGTATTTATTGGTATCTAGTCATCGACCACAAACAAATGGGGTTACGGAACGAGTAAATCGAACCATACTTCAGACTTTGAGAATGATGATTAAGCAAAACCCAACTGATTGGGATTTACAACTCCCATAAGTAGTTGTAAAATACAACAATACTTGGCATTCAGCAATTAAATCAACTCCAAGTGACTTCTTAGTTCAACGACAAAATAAAAAAAAAATATAAAAAAAAGAAATAAAGGGAGTCTGTTCCAAACTTTACCAGTAGAGTACATGTAAGGTTGTACATTGTAATTAAGTCTGGAGTTTGGGAATTGGACAGAGAAAGAATGAGACTGTGTAAAAAGCCATGTCGCACAAGCTCTTCTCAATGGATGAGCTAGTGTCAGGAAAGTTCAGAGGATAAGTGTCCATTGTAATTGCGATAGTAAAGAAAGAGCGACGCAACAGTTCGATGGGCAGAAAGAGATTGATGAGAATTTGTGAGAGAGGGAGAGTTGATGAGACGAAAAGCTTTAGACTCCACCTTGTCAAGGAAGCTGTGTGTGTGTAATCACTGCAGATAAGTCAGGCGAACAACAACCCTATAAACAGAAAACAACTGGGATGGCGTAAAAAATAACAAAGGAGCCTCAAAACACCCGACCTCTTAGAAGCTTTTTTAAAAAGAGAAGTAATGGGATTCTTTCAAGAAAGATAAAGAGAGAAAGAAACACCAAGAATATTAAGGACAGATGTCAAGTGGAGAGATGAAGTAACTGAGTTTTTGATGCATTGAAAACTCCCATGTTTTCTCTATCACAATCTGAAATACGAGAAAGATTACAAGTCAGTTAATCCAAGTCCAACATTCTAGCTTCAATTTATTGTAGTTGGGAAGGGCGCTTTCAAACTGTAAGGAGTAATGAAGGGTGGAGGTGGAGTCATCAGCAGAGGAGTGAATTGGTGATGAAGTAATAAAGTTTGAGCAAAGAGTTCAGATGAAGGCAAAACAGCAGTTGTGCCATCTGAAGATACCAGAGGAGGGAAAGAGGAAGAAGCAAAGTTAGAGTTGACATTTTTTGAAAAAATACAAAAAAGAACCAGAAAGATTGTTGTAATATCTAGGGATAAAAGAGTTTTTAGTGTTACGAAGGATAGATTTTGCACGATTCTGGGATGAAATATAAGTTGCGTGAGTTTCTGGAATTTGAAAACGATGGTATTCCCTGCAGCGAAGCATAGAATCATAGATTCCGAAAGTGAAGTTTGGAAATCAAAGCTTTGTGCCAGACTCTATCAAAGGCTTTCGATATGTCTAGTTCCACAGCGAAAACTCAACGAAACCCCAAAGAATGGAGGACCAAGAATAAGAAAGAAGAGAAAGAAGATCACCAGTAGAATGTTGTTTATGAAAGCCATACTGACGATCAGAGATAAGATTAGAAGAATTAAGGTGTTTCTAAATCTTCCTGTTAAGAATAGATTTGAAAACTTTAGAAAGAACAGAGTTTAAAGAAATAGGATAATAGCTAGAGGGTTGAGAGGGGTCCCCCTTCTTCAACACAGGCTGAATGAGCTCACATTTCCAGCAAGAAGGGAAAGTTGAAGTGGAGAGACAAAGACGAGAGTTTACCAAGGCAGGCTACAAGTTTGAAAGCACAAGTTTTGAGAACCACAGGAGGAATATCATCAGGAAGATATGCCTTCTTAGTGTTAAGCTCAAAAAGAGCAGAAATGACATCTTTAGAAGAAATTAAAATGTTAGGCATAAATGAGTTGGAGGGGGTTGAAGTAGGAGGAATAGCTCTGGAATTGTCTAATGTAGAGTATGAGTGAAGATTTCAGCTTTACTAGAAAGTAAAATGGCAGTTGTGCCATCAAAAGAAACTAAGAGAAGGGATATAAGAAGAAGCAAAGTTAGAGTTGACATTTTTTGCAAAATGCTAGAAAGGTTGAGGGGAAGAGGAACCAGAAAGATTATTACATTTCCGGCAGAGAAAAGTTTTTGGTATCTGGAAGAATAGATTTTGCATGATTTTGGGATGAAATATAAGTTGAATGAGTTTCAATAGTATGAAGACGACGGTAGTCTCTGAACTCATCATCCAAGCAGCGGATAGCACGAGAACAAGTAGAGTTAAATCAAGGTTTGTTAGTTTTAGTGGAGGGGAAAGAATATGGAATGTACACTTCCATGCCAGAGAGAATCACCTCGGTTATGCGCTTAGGGACCCCTCCCACGAAAGCAGTAATCATTCCATAGGAAATCAGTGAAGTACAACCACAAGTCAAGACCAATTAGCAGCACCAAAGTGGCAGATACGCCTCCTCGCCGAAGCGGGGGCCGTTCTTGCGGAAGACTTGAAGAGATAGAACAAGATACGGAGATAAGAAGGAGATCGGATGAACCCAGATGAGGAAAGAGTTTAACAGTATAAGGATAAAGAGGTTAAGAAAAGATCAAGTGTGTTGAGTTCATCACCAAGATGGTCAGAGATACGGGTAGGGAGTTGAACCAACTGCTCAAGGTTGTTCTGGATAGAAAAGTCAAAGGCGAGTTCACCAGCTGGATCATGAGAACTAGATGAAAGCCATTGGCAGTAGTGGACATTGAAATCATCTGAAATGATAATTTCAGATAATTTCAGAGTGAATGTACTCTATTTTGGAGTTTAAATTGTCGAAGAATTTTTTTACAGTCAGTAGAATTAGGAGATAAATAGACATAACAAATAAATTTAGTAATAGAATTACAAGAGAACTTAATTCATACATTAGAGAATTCAGGAGACTACAAATTAAAGACACGAGAGCAAATAACATCATTGTGCACATATAAGCAACATCCGCATTCGGCTGAAAATTAAGGACAGAAACTGCAGGAGGTAACAGAATAAGGTTTGCTCAGCATACTCAAGCACCTGTGTTAAGAACAAGAGCAAGAACAAGAGATGAGGTTTAGAAGAAGAGAAATGTTGTTTGACAAAGGGGAAATTAGAAAAAAGACCACATGTTTCAGAAATTAATGAAAAAAGAAAACTGTGTACTGGGGCAAGCCGGACGCCGGGTCCTGGCAGCACCATCCCCATAAATTAGTTAAGTATGACTTTGTTGTTATAGAAAAGGTGTTAGGTTAAATGTTAATATATCCAAGGATACCATGTCTGTAGCCAAGATACTTTAATAACTATGCAGACACCAAAAATATCATACCGTTAGAAACAATGAAACCTTAAAACAACTTAACGCTTTGGAACTGACTTTACCATTAACCATAAGAGGCAAGTTGTTGGTTAGATAAATCTGTGAAAGAAAATTTGAATGAACGATGAATAACTTAGGATGTGACAAGTGAATGGTAAAAGTTAGCAAGTGATTTAGCAATGGTCCAGTATCCTAGGAAATTTATGAATAAAAGTACTATCTATGGAATGCACATTTTTTTGTGATAACATTTTAGAATACGGTTTAGGAAGCAAATGTGTCTGCCGTCCACAGTAGCTCAAACGGTAGAGTGATTGACTCACGCTGATTCGATCCCACCTGGGTTCCTAGGTATATACTACCTAGAAAAGTTTCTCTCCTAGAATAGGGCAATGCTCGTGAGATGTGAACTTTTTTAAATAAAAAAAAAAAAAAAATCAATTAATCAAATAAAATTTATGAGGAAACTTCATAACAAAGTAGGATGAAATGTTATATGATATGAAAGGGTGTAGTATGCTTGATTTACTTCCTTGATGATCAAGAAAAAGAGTAGAACATTGCACTAACTGTTCTAGACTTGTAGGAATAAAATATTTAAAATAAATTGTTTATCCATAAGAAAGCAAGTGCAATGGTTAGGGACTGACCGGAGTTAGAATTTTGCCAGGGCCGGGCTTCAGCCGAGGTTGCCTAAAATTTTAAGTTAAGAAAATTAGATATAATTTTAACTGAGATTAATTTAATTATAAGGAAGGAGTAGAATAGCCAACATTCACTTAAATTAATGATTATGTGCATTTTTTCAGAAAATAACATTTTGTATATTAAAAGTTCAATTTCAATACAGAGGACGGTATGGAAAAATGTCCTTTGCAGTCTAATGAAGTAATTATAATAGTTAATAGTACTAGTTTCATCATTAAAATACTGGTGATAGTATATTAAGTTTTAAAGACAAGTAACGAAAATTTTAAAATTTACAGGAACCTAAATCTCCTGAATTCTCATCTTCATGGGATGTTTTCCTTGCGGACCCCGATGATTCAGAAGCCAGAACAGGACTATGTTCAAATTTAACTGACTCTATTGCCTTCTGGAAGGCAAACAAGAATGATCTTCCCACACAAGCAACTCTGGCAAGAGTATATTTGTGCCCACTATCAAGCTCCAGCGCAAGTGAAAGAGAATTCAAAGTAGGGAAATCAATTAAAAAAAAGAATCAAACTATTTCCAAATAATGTAGAAATGCTACTGTTTTAAAAAAACAATCTTAGATCAGTAACATGTTCAACGTCATTGCCCTCTGTTCCTGAACATTTCACTCTCTCAAATTCTAAGACTTATGATGTAAGTGTTCAAGAAGATTCTAATAGTGAATAGTAATTTAAGTGAATGATTTGTTTCCTCTTTTATGTTGCATTCATTTTGCCCCACCCAATATGTAACTAAGGAATAATGGAATTAAAATCTTAATTTTCTTATATTTAGTTTGATTTAATCTACCATTAATAAGAATAATTTGCAATTAATCCTAGTTTTCCCTGATTATTAGCAAGGACTGGGACCGGAGTAGGGGCCCCGTCGGTCCATAGCAATGGTCAACATGGACATTACTCAGACGGTATTTATGAAAGAAAGGGCAGGTTCTCATTTTTTGTTCAATAAAAATATTTAGAATTGTCAGAAAAATGAAATAATAAATCGGGACTGAGGAATTTTGTCTAATACATCAAATACGAAGTAAACCTGGAAAAGAAAATTTCGTGTAATCCAATGGGAAGATGAGTAAAAATATAATTTTAGAAAACTTACAATTTTGAAAGGCATTTTTGGCTAAATTTGGCTAAATTTTTAGCTAAATTTTGGCTAAATTTTGGCTAAGTTATAAAAAAAAACATAATAACTCTTACCAAGTTTGATACGATAAACATCGCGACAGACCACACTTCAAGTCCTTTTCTGGAAGTAACTGGAACTTTTTTGTAGCTTACTGGAAGGTGAAATTGCCACAAAATCTTTAAAAATTTAAAAATTTTATTTAAATAATTTCAAAATAGTACAAAATTTATAAATTAAAAGAGTCAAACACTTACTCTATTAAATATTAATGGAAGATGTGGTTCCCAATTTACATATCCAATATTGTGCCAAGCTAAGCGAGCAAAAAGAGAAAACATTGATGAAGACCATAATGGCTCATTAAGGAAAGATATCCAAAAGTCTGAAAAACAAATGCAATATATATATATATATATATATATATATATATATATATATATATATATATATATATATATATATATATATATATATATATATATATATATATATATATATATATATATATATATAAATAAAAACCCAAATAATACATATAAAGTGAGTGAACAAAACTCTAATACTTTAATGGTATATATATATATATATATATATATATATATATATATATATATATATATATATATATATATATATATATATATATATATATATATATATATATATATATATATATATATATTGGAATTTCCGTTTTATAAATAGTAACAAAAACTTAAAATCAAATAAGATAAAACTTCTGATTAGACAAATTGCTTTGTATACATTTGGGAGACTTGGCATGAAAAATAAGGAAGTGAATTAATTTAAAAAACTAATTAGAAATTGATAACAATATACAAGTTGTCTAAAGACTTTCAAATAGGATTAAAACAAAATTATTATTGTCAACCCAGTCTAGATATGAACTCAGTCCCGAAACAAATTTGCCTTTGTGCCATTATGCTTAGAACTTTGAGTAATTCAGCAAATACCAACAATGAATTAGTTTTTATTTGCATTTGACAGAAATAAGAGTAAGAGTCAAAGAATCTTATTGTCCTTAGAATGAATTGAGTATAAATCAGAATTTCCAATCTATCATCAACTCCTTTAGATGAATGAATATAAGAGAAAAACAGTATTGAAAAACATTAAATTAAACTTATTTAACCAGCTGATGGGATTGGTTTATTTGCACTGTGGGAGTGGGAGAGTGGTGCTTTGCTACGAAATATGGAGAGTGAAAAGAAACACTACTGCATAGAAGTTTATATATTAAACAAGAAACAAGTGAAATTAATCATTACAAAAGAAATAAATGGAAGTAAATGCCCAGGAATCAGAAACTATGGTCTTGGCCTTTCTCTATTCAATCAGAGATATGAATGAGGACGATGCTTTGTGAGTCTAACACGATCTCTCATACATAGTGCTCCAACAAGTTCAAGACCAAGGGGACTCACAAATCACAGAAATGTTATCTGGCTGGTCTGTGACAGTCCCCAATAGTATTTCTGAAGATCACTATATCTATATATACTATATCCTTCATAAAAGGGGAAAAAGAAAGAACTGGCAAGTAGAAATTGAGACTGAGATTTATTGGTATTCCTTGTAAGCATGGTGCGATAAAAATTGTTATAAGAAGCATCTTTATAGGTAGGCTCACATAGAATACGAATAAACTTCAAAACAGAAGTATTAAATTCATTCCCATAGGGAGAAAAAGGGCTTAAACTTCGAAAAAGATTAGTTTTTGTAATGGTAAAGGCAAAATATCCTATTCTAAGAAGCAGCCACTCATAAAATTACAGAATCGAACAAATATGTATGTACTAAATGTGAAAACTATTTCTATTTTTTAAATTTTAAAATAAAGTGGGGGGAAAAAATAGCATCTCCCACAACATAAAAAGGGGAGGTAGGGGGTTTAGTGTCTAGATGGAAACGAAAAAAAAAAAAACTGACGAAACAAAACCTAGGTCTAATAGGGTGAAAATTTGTAATCAAAAAAAAAAATCTGTTTTTTTTTTTTTTTTTTTTTTTTTTTTTTTTTTTTTTTTTTTTAAATCTATAATAAAAACAAACAAAACTATTAAATTACAATACAGATAAATTCCTGAATATAAACAAAAAATAAATATGAAAGAGGTAAAATGAACATTAAGAAGGTTCACTGTTAGTTTGTCAAGATGAAAAAAAAGAGAACATGAAAGAAGGGGAAAGTCCAAAGAAAAATGATTAAAAATTAAATTATTGAGTATTTACAAAATTAATATAATATAAACAAATTTAAATTAATGCTTTGTAATATCTACAGACCTAAAAATTCTTCCCTCCATAACATCCATCCTTGTTGAAAATTTGGAGGAGGTAACATCGTTGGTAAAAAAAGTTCAAGGCATGAAACAGCACGATAAATGGAAACATCATAAGGACACAATTGTGGTTTCCATTCAGTTAGGATTTCTTTGGTAGCTTCTAATGGAAAGTAAGGTCTACAGGATCGAATCGTACTTTTTATTAGAGTCTCAGCATTTCTGAAAATCAGTTTTTAACCTTTATTTTTAAAACAAAACAAAAAAAAACTGAGTAAAAGGAAAATATTTTCAAGTATAATAGAAACCAGTCTTGCATTTTATATATATATATATATATATATATATATATTATATATATATATATATATATATATATATATATATATATATATATATATATATATATATATATATATATATATATATATATATATATATATATATATTTTATTTCTCCTCTGGTGAGCAAAGGCCAGAGGCCTACTAAAATTCCACCAGAGTTAGGGGGAAAGATGGAAACCTGGTCAAATTAAAGGCCGACGTAATATGATACACGACGTTTGAAGGTGTGTGTCATAGGAAGTTGGGAAAATAGAAGGGAGTGTGTTCAAGGCTTTACAGGTAGAGTACATTAGGACAGAGCACAGCTGTTAAGTCTGAGGTCAGAGAGTTGGACAGAGAAAGAATGAGACTGTGTAGAAAGTCGAGTCGCACGAGCCCTTCTCAGTGGAGGAGGTATGTGATGAGAGAGTTCAGAAGAGCAGTATCCATTGTAATAGCGATAGTATAAGGAGAGTATCGCAAAAATTCGACGGGCAGAAAGAGACTTGGAAAGAATTAGTGAGAGCAGGAGAGTTGATAAGATGAAAAGCCCTAGACTGCACCTTCTCAAGGAGAGCTGTATGAGTGGAGTCACCCCAGATGTGATGCATACTCCATACAGGGGCGAACAACACCCCTATACAGAGCAAGTAACTGGGGTGGATTGAAGAAATACTGAAGGCGCCTCAGAACACCTAACCTCTTAGAAGCTTGTTTAGAAAGAGAGGTAATGTGATCTTTCCAAGAAAGATCACATAAAGAGAAACACCAAGAATATTAAGAACAGATGAAGGTCTGAGTTATGTGTTTTCGAAGAAGATATCATAGTTGTGTGGAAGATTGTGTCGAGTAGAGAGATGGAGGAATTTAGTTTTGGTGGCATTGAAAACAACCATGTTCTCTCTGCCTCAATTTGAAATACGAGATAGATCAGAGGTCAGCTGCTCAAGGCAACCCTCCTTGTGTCTAGTAACTGTTGTTGGGAGCGGTGCCTTTCAAATTGAAAAGAGTAATGAAGGCTGGAGTCATCAGCAGAGTAGTGGATAGGAGATGAAGTAACAGAGAGAAGGTCATTAATGAAAAGTAGAAAAAGTGTTCGTGATAGGACAGATCCTTGAGGAATACCACTATTAATAGATTTAAAGGAAGAGCGGTGGCTGTCTACAACTGCTGCTATAGAATGGCCGGGAAGTAAATCAGAGAGAAAGTCTCAGAGAGAAGGATAGATTCCAAAAGAGGTAAGTTTGGAAATCAAATCTTTGTGCCAGACTCTATCGAAAGCTTTTGATATGTCTAGCGCAACAACAAAAGATTCACCCAAATGCCAAAGAGTGGAGGACCAAGAGTCAGAGAGAAGGGAAAGAAGATCACCAGTAGAGCGTTTCTTGCAAAAGCAATACTGGAGATCAGAGATAAGATTAGAAGAATTGAGATGTTTCAAAATCTTCCTGTTAAAGATAGATTCGAAAACTTTAAAGAAAAAACTTAGAGGGTTGAGAAATTCTTCGGAACAAGGCTGAATGAAGCACGTTTCCAGCAAGAAAGGGAATAGAAAGTTTCTTTTCAAGCAGAAGCAAGTTTTCACGAAATCTATTTCTTTAACAGAGAAGAATTTTGAAGTTCTTTTTTGGAACATCTCAATTCTTCTAATCTTATCTCTGATCGCCAGTATGGCTTTCGTAAAGAACGTTCTACTGGTGATCTTCTTTCCCTAATTTCTGACTCTTGGTCCTCCGCTCTTCGGGGTTTCAGTGAATCTTTCACTGTGGCGCTAGACATCGAAAGCTTTCGATAGAGTTTGGCACAAAGCTTTGATTTCCAAACTTCCCTCTTTCGGAATCTATCCTTCTCTCTGTGACCTTCTATCTAATTTCCTTTCAGGTCGTTCTATAGCAGCTGTTGTAGACGGCCTCCGTTCTTCCCATAAATCTATACAGAGTGGTGTTCCTCAAGGATCTGTCCTTTCTCCAACTCTTTTTCTAATTTTCATCAATGACCTTCTCTCTATTACTTTGTCTCCTATACACTCCTATGCAGATGGCTCCAGTCTTCATTACTCCTTTCAATTTGAAAGACATCCCTCCCAATAGAAGTTGATAGAATTAAGAAGGATGGCCTTGGAGCAACTGACCTCTGATCTTTCTTGTATTTCAAATTGGGGCAGAGTAAACATGGTCGTTTTCAATGCCTCAAAAACTCAATTTCTCCACCTTTCTACTCGACACAATCTTCCACACAACTATGATATCTTCTTCGAAAACACTCAACTCAAACCTTCATCTTTCCTCAATATTCTTGGTCTTTCTTTTTCTTGTGATCTTTCTTGGAAAGATCACATTATTCCTCTTTCTAAACAAGTCTCTAAGAGGTTGGGTGTCCTGAGGCATCTTCATGATTTTTTTACACCCCCAGTAGCTTGCTCTGTATAGAGCTGTTCTTCGCCACTGTATGGAGTACGCCTCTCACATATGGGGTGGTTCCACATACAGCTATTCCTCGAAAAAGGTGGAGTCTAGGGCTTTTCGTCTCATCAACTCTCCTGCTCTTACTAACTCTCTCAAGTCTCTTTCTTCCCGTCGAATTGTTGCATCTTTCTCTATACTATCGCTATTACAATGGACATTGCTCTTCTGAACTCTCTCATCGCATACCTCCTCCATTGAGAAGGGCGTGTGACACACTTTCTACACAGTCTCATTCCTTTCTCTGTCCAACTCTCTGACCCAGACTTAACGCTGTGCTCTGTCCTGTACTCTACTGTAAAGCCTGAAACACTCCCTTCTATTTTCCAATATATGACAAATAAACGTCGTGTATCATATAACGTAGGCCTTTAATTTGACCAGGTTCCATCTTTCCCCTAACTCTGGTGAATTTAGTAGGCCCTCTGGCCTTTGCTCACCAGATATATATATATATATATATATATATATATATAATATATATATATTATAATATATATATATATAAATATATATATATATATATATATATATATATATATATATATATATATATATATAATATATAATAAATAATATTTTTTTTTTATTTTTTTTTTTTTTTTTTTTTTTTTAATTTTTTTTTTTTTGTTTTGTTTAAAAAAAGGTTAAAAACTGATTTTCAGAAATGCTGAGACTCTAATAAAAAGTACGATTCGATCCTGTAGACCTTACTTTCCATTAGAAGCTACCAAAGAAATCCTAACTGAATGGAAACCACAATTGTGTCCTTATGATGTTTCCATTTATCGTGCTGTTTCATGCCTTGAACTTTTTTTACCAACGATGTTACCTCCTCCAAATTTTCAACAAGGATGGATGTTATGGAGGGAAGAATTTTTAGGTCTGTAGATATTACAAAGCATTAATCTAAATTTGTTTATATTATATTAATTTTGTAAATACTCAATAATTTAAATTTTTTAATCATATTCTTTGGACTTTCCCCTTCTTTCATGTTCTCTTTTTTTTCATCTTGACAAACTAACAGTGAACCTTCTTAATGTTCATTTTACCTCTTCATATTTATTTTTTGTTTATATTCAGGAATTTATCTGTATTGTAATAATAGTTTGTTTGTTTTTATAAAAACAAAAAAAAAAAAAAAAAAAAAAAGCTAAAATTTTTTTTTTTTTTTTGATTACAAATTTTCACCCTATTAGACCTAGGTTTTGTTTCGTCAGTTTTTTTTTTTTTTTTCGTTTCCCATCTATCGACCCCTAAACCCCTACTCCCTTTTTTATGTTGTGGGAGATGGCTATTGTTTTCCCGCCACTTATTTTAAATTTAAAAAAAAAATAGAATAGTTTTCACATTTAGTACATACATATTTGTTCGATTCTGTAATTTTATGAGTGGCTGCTTCTTAGAATAGGATATTTTGCCTTTACCATTACAAAAACTAATCTTTTTCGAAGTTTAAGCCCTTTTTCTCCCTATGGGAATGAATTTAATACTTCTGTTTTGAAGTTTATTCGTATTCTATGTGAGCCTACCTATAAAGATGCTTCTTATAACAATTTTTATCGCACCATGCTTACAAGGAATACCAATAAATCTCAGTCTCAATTTCTACTTGCCAGTTCTTTCTTTTTCCCCTTTTATGAAGGATATAGTATATATAGATATAGTGATCTTCAGAAATACTATTGGGGACTGTCACAGACCAGCCAGATAACATTTCTGTGATTTGTGAGTCCCCTTGGTCTTGAACTTGTTGGAGCACTATGTATGAGAGATCGTGTTAGACTCACAAAGCATCGTCCTCATTCATATCTCTGATTGAATAGAGAAAGGCCAAGACCATAGTTTCTGATTCCTGGGCATTTACTTCCATTTATTTCTTTTGTAATGATTAATTTCACTTGTTTCTTGTTTAATATATAAACTTCTATGCAGTAGTGTTTCTTTTCACTCTCCATATTTCGTAGCAAAGCACCACTCTCCCACTCCCACAGTGCAAATAAACCAATCCCATCAGCTGGTTAAATAAGTTTAATTTAATGTTTTTCAATACTGTTTTTCTCTTATATTCATTCATCTACAGGAGTTGATGATAGATTGGAAATTCTGATTCATACTCAATTCATTCTAAGGACAATAAGATTCTTTGACTCTTACTCTTATTTCTGTCAAATGCAAATAAAAACTAATTCATTGTTGGTATTTGCTGAATTACTCAAAGTTCTAAGCATAATGGCACAAAGGCAAATTTGTTTCGGGACTGAGTTCATATCTAGACTGGGTTGACAATAATAATTTTGTTTTAATCCTATTTGAAAGTCTTTAGACAACTTGTATATTGTTATCAATTTCTAATTAGTTTTTTAAATTAATTCACTTCCTTATTTTTCATGCCAAGTCTCCCAAATGTATACAAAGCAATTTGTCTAATCAGAAGTTTTATCTTATTTGATTTTAAGTTTTTGTTACTATTTATAAAACGGAAATTCCAATTATAATAGCATGAAATATATTATTATATATAATAGAATATATTATTATATATAAAATATAATATTATATATATAAAATATATATATATATATTATATAAATATATATATATAGTAATATATATTATCTATATATATATATTAATATATTATATATATTATACTATTAAGTATTAGAGTTTTGTTCACTCACTTTATATGTATTATTTGGGATTTATTAATAAATATATATATATATATATATATATAATTATTATATATATACTATATATATAAATAATATAATATATTATATATAAGGGTATATATAATATATATATTATAATAATATATATTATATATATATTATATATAAAAAATATATATATATATATTAATATATTTTTGCATTTGTTTTTTCAGACTTTTGGATATCTTTCCTTAATGAGCCATTATGGTCTTCATCAATGTTTTCTCTTTTTGCTCGCTTAGCTTGGCACAATATTGGATATGTAAATTGGGAACCACATCTTCCATTAATATTTAATAGAGTAAGTGTTTGACTCTTTTAATTTATAAATTTTGTACTATTTTGAAATTATTTAAATAAAATTTTTAAATTTTTAAAGATTTTGTGGCAATTTCACCTTCCAGTAAGCTACAAAAAAGTTCCAGTTACTTCCAGAAAAGGACTTGAAGTGTGGTCTGTCGCGATGTTTATCGTATCAAACTTGGTAAGAGTTATTATGTTTTTTTTTATAACTTAGCCAAAATTTAGCCAAAATTTAGCTAAAAATTTAGCCAAATTTAGCCAAAAATGCCTTTCAAAATTGTAAGTTTTCTAAAATTATATTTTTACTCATCTTCCCATTGGATTACACGAAATTTTCTTTTCCAGGTTTACTTCGTATTTGATGTATTAGACAAAATTCCTCAGTCCCGATTTATTATTTCATTTTTCTGACAATTCTAAATATTTTTATTGAACAAAAAATGAGAACCTGCCCTTTCTTTCATAAATACCGTCTGAGTAATGTCCATGTTGACCATTGCTATGGACCGACGGGGCCCCTACTCCGGTCCCAGTCCTTGCTAATAATCAGGGAAAACTAGGATTAATTGCAAATTATTCTTATTAATGGTAGATTAAATCAAACTAAATATAAGAAAATTAA
>SEYY01000361.1:67723-108642 GCA_009176605.1 Armadillidium nasatum
TTTTTTTTTTTTTTTTTTTTTTTTTTTTTTTTTTTTTTTTTTTTTTATTTTTTTTTTTTATATTTATATTGCATCTTATATTATCGGTCCGATTATTATTGTTATATTTCTACATTTATTTTTTATATAATAAATTATTGTGTTTTGTTTTTTGTTGTCCTTCACTGTCCTTGATAGAGAGCCTTAAATAGTTATTTTTTTTGTAACTGCCACAACACTGTTGTCAATCTTGTGTTAAATCCAAACAAGAGTTATTTTCATCCTTTGGAAAATATTCTCATTGACTCAAATGTCGATAATGGCTTGGAATATTTATTTTCCATGGAATCTGTAGGTATTCCCTCAAATGATAATAATGATGACTTATCTAATTATGATGAAGAAATGGTAAGTAAGTTTAACCCTTTCGCTGCGGCTTTTCGCTGAGTCAGATTTTTCGCCGCTGACGGAAGGAAAACTTTGGCTGAGTAAGCAAAATCGTAACATTTTGAAATTTTAATTCATAATTTATTATTATTACTTTTTTTATTATTATTACTATTTGATATATATATGGGCGATTGGGGAAAGGGGAATAGAGTGGAAGGTGGTAGTAAAATCATCAAAAAATATATTACGCTCTCTCGTAAATGCCATGAAAAGTCTGAATGTTGCCTCTCTCTCTCTCTCTCTCTCTCTTCTACATATATATATATATATATATATATATATATATATATATATATATATATATATATATATATATTATATATATAGTCCTTGAAGCTTGAATATCATGAAGGGAACGAATGTACTGAACAGCTGACTTCCCAATTCGTTTGAAAGCACATGAAAAAGCGCAATCTCTCTCTCTCTCTCTCTCTCTCTCTCTCTCTCTCTCTCTCTCTCTCTCTCTCTCTCTCTCTCTCTCTCTCTCTCTCTCTCTCTCTCTCTCTCTCTCTCTCTCTCTCTCTCTCTCTCTCTCTCTCTCTCTCTCTCTCTCTCTCTCTCTCTCTCTCTCATATATATATATATATATATATATTATATATTATATATATATATATATATATATATATATATATTATATATATCAAAAAGACATGGGTAGAATAAGCACTCCTCTTGTAAATACTGGGAAAAGACAATATTCTCGCACTCTTTCTCTCTCTCTAATCAAGAGTAGAATCAAAAACATTTTTTTTACGTATATGGTTGGGGTTGACGATGGGGGAATGGAAAATAGAGTGGAAGGAGGGTAAGAAGATAGTTTATAACACAGCAGACCTTGTAAAAATTACCTCGCATAAAAATTTACGTACGCCTACCTTGAATGCTGCAAGAGACTGATTCTCATTGGTTTTAGAAATAAAACTCCTCCCAAATATCTGAAAAGTTACTAGATACCTTCAGAAAGCTTCAAATAATGCATTAAGCCTCCAAAGCAATAAGAAAAATCATAAATAACATAACGGCAATTACCATAGAATAGAGGTTTTCCATGGCTTAATATTAGGTCACGCGTCATACTGAATACATTTGATGCCTAATCAAAAGTCCACCAGCGAAAGGTTAGGAAGGATTTCATTAAAGATGGTCACTATCATGTGACTCTTCCTTGGAAACAAGAGTTAATAAAAAGTTCCTTCTAACTTTGACATTTCATTAAAGGTTTTAAATAGAGTATATAATAAATTAATTAGTCAAAACCTAGTGACTGCTTATGATAATGTATTTAAGCAACAACAGGATGATGGTATTATAGAGGAAATTAATGTTCCTGAACATAAAAAACATGAATATGTGTTCATACCACACAGACCTATTATAAGATATGCAGAACAAATAACTACTAAAATACGACCAGTATTTAATTGTTCATTTAAATTGAGTAAACAAACTCCTTCTATAAATGAAGCCTCATATTCAGGTTTAGATTTAATGAATTCATTATTGAAGTTATTGTTTGTTTTTAGAACTAATGATTATGTAATATTAAGTGACATAAAACAGGCATTTTTATCAATAAGATTAAAAGAAGAGTTTGATAAAAATAAATTTTGTTTTTATGGTATAGAAATGATCAATTGATTACTTTTAGATATAATACTATTCTATTTGGGTATACAGCATCTCCATTTATTCTTCATTACATTATGCAACATCACATTGAAAAATTTCCTGATGACAAGTGTAAAGAGATTTTGTCTTCTAATTTTTTTGTAGATAATTTAATATTTACAGGTAATAACATTGTAGAACTTAACAAACTTTACCATCAGGCCTATAATTGTATGTATGAAGGTGGCTTCATATTAAGATCTTGGACCACAAATTGTGAAAGTTTGCGAAAGTGTATGAAAGATGAAAAATTGTTGGTAGAGCATGAAAGTGTGTATGAAAAGGTACTTGGGTATGAATATAAATTAGAGGATGATACTTTGCATGTGTCAGAAGTAAATTATGGTAATGCCACCACTAAGAGACAAGTACTTTCTGAGACTTCCAAATTGTTTGACCCCTAGGGTTCACACTACCTTTAAGTATAAGAGGAAAGTTATTGATGAAAAGCTATTTGGTCTGCAAACAAAGAATGGGATGAGGAATTACCTGGAGAGATGATATCTGAATGGGAAAAACTAAAACCAGACTTAATACAATTAAGAAATATACCTTTTCCTAGACAAGCATTAAATGAGAGTCAATCTTATGGTTTAATATTTTTTGTGATAGTTCTTCTTCATGCTATGGGTTTGTTGCCTATAGTTCTAGTAATGAAAGTAATCAGTTTTTGTTTGCCAAAAGTAAGGTTACACCAGTCAACCCTAAGAGATCTTATAGTATTCCTACTCTGGAGTTGCTTGGTGTAAATTTGGCTCTGAAATGTATTAGTTAACTATTCTTGATTCATATCCTAAATTTATATTTGAATACATAAACATAAGTGTTGACTCTCAGGTTGTGCTTAACTGGATTCTCACTGGAGAAACTAAGGTTAAAGGGTAGATATGTAAATAATAGATTAAAAGATGTTTCTACAATTGATAAATAATATTAAGGTAAAATATAATATTAAGTTTTATTTTCATTATGTACATACTGATATAAATCCAGCAGATCTTTTAACTAGAGGTGTTTCATATAAAAAATTTATGGAAAATATTGATTTATGGTTATATGGACCCACATGGTTAAATAAAAATCTGGATAACTGGCCCAAATATCCATTATTGTCAGTAGTGCCAGAAATTAATAATTATTTCTCTGCTAATAATAATAATGTTAATAAATTCATTAATACTAATGTTTTGAGTAATGATATAAATAGCAGTGAAAATGAAGTCATGAGTCTTAAATACTATAAATATTAATTTTCAGCCTAATCATAATGAAATTTTAAATATTCATAAATATTCTAATTTTGACAAAGTCATGAATATTACAAAGTATTTATTTTTTATATTTTGTAGTATTAAAAATGAAGATCCCTATAAAAGAGCTTTAATGTATTGGGTTAAAAGTGTACAAAGTTCTTGTTATTCTAATGAAATAGAATTTTTAAAATCAGACCCAAAAAGTAATAATATTCCAGTGTTGGTCAACAACTTAAATTTATTTTTAGACAGTGATGGAATTTTGAGATCAAAGGGAAGAATATCTAAATGTACTTATTTTAATTATGATGTTCATAATCCAATTATTTTATCTAGATTTCATTATTTCACAACCCTATTGATTTTAAGGTCCCATCAAAAAGTTCAACACCTAGGTGTTGACAGTACTTTGACACACATAAGGAATCAAGGTTACTGGATTCCCAAAGGTAGAATTGCAGTAAAAAAGGTTCTAAATTTGTGCAATTTGTGTAAAAAGATTAATGTTAGAGCATTTAAATATCCTAAATATACTGACATCCCAAAGCACCATATGAAATTAGTAATTCCATTCAAATTTGTAGGAATAGATTTTACTGGGCATTTGTTTGTACAAAATGAAAACACAAACACTTCTGAAAAAATGTTCATTTTAATTTTCACTTGCCTAAACATAAGAGCTATACACTTAGAATTAATTCCAGACATGAGTGTACCAACATTTCTACTTGCATTTCAACACTTTTGTAATCACTATACCATTCCAGATTACATATATTCAGATAACACTCATACATTTAACAAAGGTGCCAATTTTTTAGCTAAAGCACTAGAGTCCAATGAGTTCAAGGAGGAGTTAAATTCCAATAATATTAAACATGTAAAAATTCCTTTATTTTCTGCTTGGGCAGGAGCATTTTATGAAAGGCAGATTCATACTCTTAAATCTTGTATGTATAAAGTCATAGGTCGAGCCAAATTAACATATTTTGAAATGCTCACCACTCTGTCATTTATAAAAAATGCTATAAATTCTAGACCTCTTACTTATAGGTCAGAGTTCAGTGACATTGAAATTATAACACCAAATTCTTTTTTAAGGTTAAATTGTAATTCTTCTTTAATTTTAAGAGGAGAATCAGAAAATGTTTGGAAAGAGACAAACCAAAATAAATTAGGAACAAACTCTTGATACTCAAGAGGAATTGTTCAACAAATTTAAACAACTTTGGTATGAAGAGTATTTATTAAGTTTAAGGGAATCTATGAGTAAAATTTATGAACTATCTTGGGACAATATAATTAAGGTAAATGACATTATATTAATCAAGTCTGAAATAAAACCACGTCCATTCTGGATGACTGGTAGAGTTTTAGAACTGATTATAGGTTATGATAATAAAATACGTTCAGTGAAAGTTAAACAAAGTAATAGTCAAATAGCTCATCATTCTATAAATAATCTGTATCCATTGGAAATGTCTTTGTCTCATGAAAAGACATCTCCTCAAGATTTAACTATAAATAAAATTGTTCCAATAAATGATAAAGACAAGTCAGAATTGGTGATTGGTAGACCAAAAAGACAGGCTGCAGAAAAATGTGACAAGTTAATAAAATCAAAATTAAATTTAATGTAGAATTTGCAGCTTCTCTGCAACTCCTCTTTGGGGAGAACGATAAAATTGTTAAATATTAATGGTAAAAATTAATAAATTTATCTATTTTTATATTTAAAATTATTATTATAAAAATTCATTGTTAAAAATACGTTAAAAATATAATTTCGATACAAAACAACATTGTTTTAAAATTCAGCAATTAAAAATGAGTCATGTGATACACATGACATGCGCAAAGTTAAAATAGAAAAAAGTTTGGGAACGCAAGTCCAGTTGTTAAAATTCAGTCATTCAGTTTGTTTGTTAAATACAGTTGATCAGTTGTTCTTACGATCAGTTGTTATGTTAAAGTAATTGTTACGTACTTATGTACTTATGAAGTTATGAAAACTGTAATGTGCAGTACTTATGTTGAATTTATGAAGTTTATATGTTAAATTACTGTTGTCATAGTTATTCAAAGTGATAAACTATAAGATATACTATTGCCAGTTAGAAGTAACATTACTAGCTGGTGAATTCATTTATTGTTGATTATAAACTATTACAAAGAGTGTAAATATTACAAGATAAGTATATTTAAGACTATTGTTATAGCTTAAAAGGTCAATATTTTAAAATTGAAAGTTTTCCTACTAGCAAGTCATCAAAACCTATACGTTTTCCTTCTAACTCTCTTTGGGTATAATGCTAGGTATTTAGGCCTGTGTACTTGGGGTTTGTACCTGGGGTTTGTTGGGAGGGGGATTCAAATAAAGGTAAGAGAATTTTCATTTAAAATATTGAACTATAATACTGATGATAAAAGTTTGTTTAGAATTTTATTATATATATATATATATATATATATATATATATATATATATATATATATATATATATATATATATATATATATATATATATATATATATATATATATATATATATATATATTGTAAGAACAGGTGTTCCGTCACTATTAATGATATTTTTCACAGGAAAGCTGTCATAGAGGCCGATGATCACAGGAAAAAGAGGGTTTTCAGAGGGTTCAATAACATAAACTACACTCTGGAGGATTCTTCAAAACACAATTTACGGTCATGTATCCTCTTTATTTTCTTGTAAACACTAACTCTCTTATTTGTCTTTTTTTTTAGGTAGATTATTCTTTGAGTAAAATATTTAAAAAACAAAATAAAAACATTGACAATTTTTCGTAATTAAGACTCTAAGTAAAAATCATATATTACGATTGTCTACAAATTGAAAGAGAATTTTGATCACCAGGAAAAATCCTGGGTAAGTTGTATTCATTTTTATTACATTCAATATATTGAAAAGTAAAAGAAAATAAAATAAAAGCAATTTACTAGAAACATAAAATTAAAACAAGAATTTTTTTCACAGTCCCGAGGATTGGGAACTGTATAATCTACAACATTAACGTCTCATCGTCCTTCAACACTTCAACATTGTTTTCCATCTTCCTCAATTTAAAATACTTGATTACGAGATTTATTCGTTGAACGATATTCTTCTGAAGCAACATTCTCGTCAGTTTTCAATAACCATAAAAAACCCTATTCAACCGTTCCTTCGTTTTTCTCAAGACCTTCTTATAAGTTCTATACCTTCGCTTTTGAAAAAGAATTCTTTCATCATAACTCTCCCATTGTCTAAGAATAAATATTCTACAATTTTATTACCGAATTTTATTCACCTTCAACTTTGAAAAACGGTTTGATATTGTACATATGCTGCCATCCGCTCTTTTGTGATCCCAATAGTCCTGACTACGCACTTGAGTTTTGTTTTTGATCGTTTGTCGGAGAGCGACTTCATTCAACAGCATCGTCCGTGTCAAGAGGAAAAACGGACGATACAACTTGAATACCCACATCTACGAAACATTGTGAGTACCAACTATAGATTAACTTTATTTTCTCTAATAGCTTACAATATATATATATATCCTACTTAAAAAGTTCAGAATTGGTATCAGTATGTTAAGTTCAAAGTCTTGGTTTCGATATTGGTAATATTTTGGTATCGCTCCATCCCTAATATATATATATATATATATATATATATATATATATATATATATATATATATATATATATATATATATATATATATATATATATATATATGCTACCATCACTCACAGGGAGAACCCTTTTCACGAAAGCGGCATAAATAAAGGATAAAAAATAAAACACCCAATCCCGAACCTAACGTGGATCCCTCAGGTAAGCGCAGACAGAGTATTTAGAGAGAGGTTTTTTAAATACAGAAGGAAAAACAGAAGATAGATAGTTCCACTGAACAGAGGTGGCTGGAAAGGATGAATTACCACAATGTGCAAGCCTTGAGTTTGCAATGCTCACACAAAGTTCAAGTGCAAACAAGGCACCCCTTGTGCTATGAGGGTGAAGCAATGGTAGTGGAATGCGAAAGGTCAACTCCCTCAAGCACCAGCCGTTGTATTACCTATAGAAAAGAGAGGGTGGGTCAACATCACCTGATAGAGAAAGAGGGTGAAGGGAGTTTGAAAGTATGTGACAGTTTATTAGTCTTTTAGCCTTTGGCTAAATCATATCTAAATGTGAGAACAGTGCTCCTTGCAAGGACGGATAAGACCATTATATAATTGGAGTAACTGTTTAGTTATTTTAGATGCCACCTTAGCAACCTTTGTTATATGATGTTTCCAAGATAATTTATTGCTTATATTCAAACTAAGAATATTTATGTTGTTCACAGGTGAGAGAGAAGAGCCATCAAAAGAAATGGGAGAGTTTGGAGGTATTTTTGAGAGAGAGGTGTGAAGTTGAGTTTTCAAAGAGTTGAATTTCACAAGGTTGCAATGGCCCCACTGGGAAATTCCATCCATATCAGCAAGATTGGAATCGGAAAGTTGAAGACGAGAAGCAACTCTAGAAGCAAAGGAGGGAGCAGATTTGAAATGAGTAAAAGAATAGAGAGATGAGTCATCGGCATAAGAATGAACAGAATGAACAGAGTTAGAAGCACACCTGAGGAAGTCATTGATGAAAAGTAGGAATAAAGTAGGAGATAGAACAGACCTCTGAGGAACACCACAATTAATATATATATATATATATATATATATATATATATATATATATATATATATATATATATATATATATATATATATATATATATATATATATATATATATATATATATATATATATATATATATATATATATGGTAGCAGAGCGTAGTTACGCAAACGGCATCAGCATGGCGATGAAAGGTGGAAAGGAGGAAGAACAACATCATCAGGAGACTCAAGAGATAAAGGCAGTAACAAGAGGTAAAAGACTGTGCCCTACTTTTGAAGGTATAGAGGGAGAAGACTATGATATGTGGAGAAAAAGGGTGATGCTGTGGTATAAACTGGAAGGTAAATATTTGGAATGTCCAGGAGGTGAAATTATGCTTAGCTTAGGGGAAAAAGCATTTCAAAGTGTTTACAGCATAGAACTGGAGGGTTTGGAGAGACAGGTAGGGATGGAAAAGGTATTGGAGGTGTTGGATAAGAGATTTGGAAAAGAGAAGAATAGAGATAGGTATGACAAGATTCTGGAATTTTTCAAGATAAGAAAAAACATAAATGAGTCAATAAGAGATTATGTGGCAAGGTATGAGATGATTGAGAATAATTGTAATTGTAAAAAGGCTGGAAAGGTGGACCTAGGGAAAGATATGAGGTGTGTTCATTTGTTAGAAGGTGCTAATGTAGGGGAAAACCAGAGACAAATGGTGTTGGCTGATTGCGGGAAAGGTGATTGGTTATTCGAGGAATTTAAGAATGGATTAATTAACATCTGTGAAGGAATAGGGAAGAAAGAGACAAAGGAATGGCTGGTACAAGGTCAGGACTTTAGTACTAGTAAGGTTGAGGAAAGAGAGATCAAAAGATTAAACCCAAAGAACAGATATGGACAAACCATGAGGTGTATCTTATGTCGATCGGAATATCATTTCGCAGCATCATGTCCCATGAAAGGTAAATGGAAAAGACAGGAAGAAGTGGAAGGTAGCAGGAATCAGAGAAGAGATCAGACAGGACAAGGAGGACCAAGAGGAATTATTGTAGGTGGCTTTGGAAGAGGTAGAGGAAAATTTTTTGAAAACATTAAACAGCAGGTAGGGAAAATGAGAGACAATGGAGATGAGAGTCCAAGAGCATTCATGGGAAAAAGAGACGGAAAAGAAGAATTCAATGAGTATAGTAACATTTGGCTGATTGTAGACACTGGTTGTAGTGCCAATGTAATATGAGAGAAGTGACTAGGCTATGTATTGGGAAGTATGTGCTGGAGAGAAAGAGAGGAGGTTAAAAACACAATGGAAGTAGTAGAAGGGAACTATGTTTTTGGGGAACCAAAATATAAAGCGGTTAAAAGATTAAGAATACAATGTTCATTATTTAGTTGGGATTTTTATTTAATAACAGATGTGGTACAAGGGGACATACCATGGTTATTAGGAAGGGAATCTTTAAGGAAAATGGGAGCAAGTATTAATTTAAATAATTATGAAATGACAATAGGGGCTGTTAGGAACATCATTGTTCCGTTAAGAATTGATGAAAGAGGACATTTAAGGATAAGTTTAAGAAGAGGTATAAAGAAAGAAATATGGTGGGAGGGTAATGTGAAAGGTAAGTTTAGAAGATAAGCAGGAAAGGAAAAAGATATTAATAAGACTACATGTACAATTCGGACATCCAAGTAAAGAAAGGCTGAGGGACTTGATTAAGGATGTGTACAGAGAGGAAATGGAAGAAGATATGCTGAGGGATATTAAGGAAGATATAAATGAGTTGAGCGACAATTGCGAGATATGTATAAGGTATAAAAAGACACCCAGCAGACCCACAGTAGGGTTATCATTGGCAAAAAGGTTTAATGAAACTGTATCCATGGATTTAGAGGAACTAGAAGGAAGTAAATTTCTCATTATGTTAGATCTAGGAACAGGCTATTGTCAAGCAAGCTGGGTAAAGAGTATGGAACCTAAGGAAATAGTAGGAAAGAGTTTGGAAAGATGGATAAGCATATTTGGTGCCCCAGAAAAGATTCTAAGTGACAATGGTCTACAATTCCAAAATGAAGAGATGAAATTGATGTGTGAAATGTTCAGTATAAGGCAACTAGTGACAGCAGCTGAGAGCCCTTGGAGTAATGGAAGATGTGAAAGGATGGTAGGGTTGTTGAAAGATTCTATGAGAAAAATGAGAGAAGAGGGGTGCCATAAAGAATATTGCTTGCTCTGGTCGGTAGGAGCAAAAAATTGGTTGATGGATCAAGGAGGATACACCCCAAACCAGTTGGTGTTTGGTAAGAATGGCAAGCTACCGAATAATACTGATGAGGAAGAAAGAAGTGTGGGGGTAACAGGTAAGGAAAGTGAACAGCTAAAAGAGACAATAGAACGAATACAAAAGGCAAGGGAGGTTCATATAAAGCAGGAAGCAGAAGATAGAGTGAAAAGAGCTATGAGAGGACAAATATGAGAACATAAGCTTGAATTAGCGGAACCTGGGGAAGAGGTTTACTATAAAAGAGAGATAGATAATAATTGAAGAGGCCCTGCAAAAGTGATAGGAAAAGATGGGAAGGTTGTAATAGTAAAACATGGTGGGATGTTACGAGAAATTGCAAGAGTGCACATTACTAGGTTAGCTGGATGTGGTCAGAAAAAGGTAGATGAGGAGACAAAATAATGTACTAACGGATGAAGATGAAAAGAGAACAGGAGATAAGCATATTTCTTATAACAACGAAATGAGGAAGAGGAGGGTTATGAAGTGGAATACGATAGAATTCAGGAAGAGGAGGAAGAAGATCATAATGAAGAGGATGAAATAGAGGAGGAACCTAAGGAACCAGAGGAGAGAGATGTAGTAAAAATTAAGATAGGCAAGAGATATAAAGCAACTAAGAAGGAAAATGATGAGAAAGTGAAGGTAAAGATACTCAGTAGAGCAGGAAAAGCAAAGAGCAAAAAGTGGAGTGACAGTTTTAATGTACAGAATGTTGAAAATGGAGAAGAGAGGTGGATTGATTTTAGAGATATGACAGATGTGGAAGAGATTAGTGATCAAGAGGAGGTATGGCTAGGTAATAGCTTGGAAAGTGAAAGGGTTTTGAGGGCGAAATTGTGTGAAATAGAGAACTGGGAAGAAAATGATGTTTTTAAAAGAGTCAAGGATAAAGGTCAAAAGAGAATATCATTAAGGTGGGTAATGACAGAGAAAATTAAGGATGGAGAAGCGGTGTGTAAAGCTAGATTGGTTGTTAGGGGTTTTGAGGAGGAAGGAGAGGAGCTGGTAACGTAATCTCCAACATGTTCAGGTGAAGTACTGAGGATGTGCCTAACATTGATGAAAATGAAAGGATGGAAATGCAACTCAATAGATATTAAAACAGCTTATTTGCAGGGAGACAGGATCAAAAGAAAAGTTTGGGTTACCCCGCCAAAAGAAGCTAAGGAGACAGGGTTATGGGAGCTAAAGAAAACAGTGTATGGCTTAAAGGATGCAGCTAGGGTATGGTTTGATAAAGTAGTTAAGATTATATCTGAGTTGGGGGGTGTAAAGAGTAAGTTGGAACCAGCATTATTTTTTTGTAAAAAAGAAGGAAAATTGATGGGAATAATGTGTACTCATGTAGATGACTTTTGTTTTGGAGGCAACAAGGAATTCTTTGAAAGCATAATCGGGGGTATTAAAAACAGATTAAAGATAGGGACTTAGGAAGTGTTAGAATTTAAGTACATAGGTATAAAGATAGAGGAAAGTGAAGGAGGTGTGTGGCTGGAACAAAATAAGTATATAGATGACATAATTATACCCGATAGTAGAGAGTTCTTTGGGAGTACAGAAATGGAAGGCAGAGAGCTAACTTTATATCGATCATTGGTAGGACAAATGAATTGGATCAGCTGTCAAACGAGACCAGATTTGTTGTATTATGTAAGTGAAAGTAGGTATTTCCGGGGTGGAAAAGTGGAGGAAATCAGAAAAGTTATAAACATATTAAAAAGGGGCAAAACAAATGAGAGTAGGCATTTGGTTGGCAAAATTGAAGTACAAAGTAGAAATAGAAGTTTTTACGGATGGCTCGTTTGGAAATAGCATAGATGACAGTCCTCAGATAGGTTATATTGTAGCGGTGAGGGATAATGAAGGAAATAGATGTCCAATTGTGTGGAAATCAAAGTGTGTAAAAAGAGTGGCAAGATCAACAATTGAAGCTGAAGCTATAGGGTTGATAGAAGGTACTGAGGAAGGTATATTTTTGAGTGAATGCTGGTTGGAAATAATGGGAGGCTATAGATTAAAAGTTAAAGTATATACGGATAGTAAAACCCTAAAGAATGCGATATATTCGGAAACAAAGGTATTAAGTAAAAATCTCAGGATAGACATAGCTTGGATAAAATGGGTCTTGGAGTTGAAAAAGATAGAAGAGGTAGAATGGGTCAATACTAAATGTCAAATAGCAGATGTGTTCACCAAAGGTAGAGTAGATGGTAATTTAATCAAAGAGTATGTAGAGGGGAAAAGGGGAGGAGAGAGAAAGATATAAGATTGTATATTTTAATAGGTTTAAAAAGAAGAAGAAGAAGAGGAAGAAGAGTAGAAGAAGATAAATGGTGTCACAGGTTGACCGAAAGCTGAGAGACAGTTTAGAGGTTTGGAAGGAGCTGTTAGATAGAGAGGGAGTTTATTTGCCATTACATGTATTATATGAATATTTTCTTTTTCAGGATTACAGGTTGTATATATTATAAGGTTAAAGAAGTTATTTAGGAAAGGGTCATAGTGTTCTCCCTTTTGCATTTATTTTGATAAGATAATATTAAGCTTAAAGATTACTTAATTATAAGTTATAGAGTAGAAACTCTAGCAACAAAAGGAGTAGTTTATTTTGGTTTTGAAGCTGCAACTAATTACAGTTTACAGACAGATTAGATATCAGAGGGGTCTTTTTCACGTTGGGGAATCTGGGTTGCTATAATCTCTGAGCGCTCGGTGTTGTAGATATCCTGGGGGCTTTAGGGTGGATTAGGCTAATCTCTGTTTTCTGATTTGGTCGCAAGGAAGGACCATCAGTACAAGAGAAGAAACAAACAAGGTAAGATTTCTAGCTCTGTATACGTGTAACCTAGGCTAGTCACACACAATTTCGCCCTCAAAACCCTTTTTATATATATATATATATATATATATATATATATATATATATATATATATATATATATATATATATATATATATATATATATATATATATATAATATATATATATATATATATATATATATATATATATATATATATATATATATATATATATATATATATATATATATATATATATATATATATATATATATATATATATATATATATCATTTACCTATGTTACCATCTTAATATGTTACTATGAATTAAATTAGGGATTAAAATAAAAATAAACTATTTAAGAAAACAAAACAAATGATGAGGGAAATGGCCTGAAAATAAATGGAAAAGCAAGTTTTATGCATTTCAAAAAATCTCTTTCAGTGGAAAGCAACATATCAGTGTTTTGGAAACAAAATAATAGAGAAGCAATATGGCAAAATATTATGTTATATTAATAAAAATTACATTAATTTAATTAAGTAATGAAATAAATGAACAATTAAGTATAAAACAAGTTGATCTATGCTATACAAAGATTTAACTGTCCTAATTTGACCAAAATCGGATCTGTAGTTACAGAGACATAGAATATAAGCCAAAAAATGTAATTAATGGTTAATAAGTAATTAATTAATTGAAATGTCAATTACAATAATGATACCAATCTTTCAAAAAAAAAAAATACATAAATAAATTCACACAAATTTATCAAAGAAAAAGGATAAATATCTTACTTTTGCAGTAAATACTCAAACTTTTCAAAGTTAAAATTATGATAAATAAAAGCAGTTCATTACCAATAAAGTATAATTTGTTCTTAGTGTGAGTAAAAATGTCACAAATTTAGAACAGAAAAATTAACCTGCTGTTTTTGAAGAGAGATGAGAGAAGAAAAAAAAAAAAAGCCGATTTTTAAATTATTGTGATTCTAACACAAAAAGCACATTTCCAGTGTTAAAGTTTTTATGCTGCAAAGAAAAATAACAAATTAATCAATTTGTTATGGGATGATTAAGAATTTTTTTACAACGACAATAAAATTGAAAAAAGTATATTTTAAATTTTTTTTCCATTATTTTAAGAAATTTAACAATTTTATAATAAGGAATAATTCTTTTCTTTATTCTTTATTCAAATTTGTAAATACAAGTAATTTTAGCATATAGTATAATAGGATCTTCAGAACACTGATTTGCACTTATAGATATCAAAGTACTGGTTATAAGTTAATAAAATTTACTACGAAATCATGAATGAGAAGTGAGATGGAATCATGAGAGGTTTCACGACAGGCGTTTGTGTATGAAATTGTGTCCTTCTTTGAAGATTGCATCATTTCCAAGTGACTTTGGTAACCAAGGTCGCCTGACCTTACCCTGCCAGTTTTTTTTTATGTGGCATGCAGAAAGGGAAAGTGTATCGCAACAAGCCACCTACACCTACTCTGATGCAACTGAAAGACATTTGGCAGACAACTGACGAGTGACTTACAAAATATGTTAGTGGCAACCTTCCATAACATGTAAAAGCTTGTGCAGACATGACTTGAAGCTAATAGCAATCAATTCTAACATTTGTTGTTATGTCAAGAAGGTTCTTACGCATCATTTTATTAACTTATGACCACTTCTTTGATATCTATAAGTACATATCTAGGGCCGAGAGGCAGTAGGACACCCCATATGAGAGATCTTGAACAGACAAGCAAAATTCTAAAACTTTAAATATAGAGTTCTTAAATTGTGATGCAGAACAATCTCTCCAGTTTCTGGGGTAATTCGATTTTGTCTTAGTATATTTAGCCCATACTACTAAACAGTATTTCACACTCAATATAAGAAGGTGGAGCAGAGAGATATTTATAAGTCAATATTTGTAAATTATTCAGCAAAATAATCAGCAGAAAATTGACAATGACAATTGAGAAAAATGCTGATTTTGCTGATGAAAATGAATTTGAAGATTAATCATCCCATCACAAAAGTAAATGAAATTGCTTAAAAAAAGTAATGCTGTCAATAAGTACATGCAATAAAGATTTTAAATACAAGTTTCTAGCAATTACAAGAAACTTTAAAAGTAAGGTATAAATAAACGAACTTAGCTTTTAACTTACTGTGGCAGCATAATCATCCCAATATTCTTATATGATGAATGAAAAAGTGCAATATAAACTTGCATCAATGGTTTCCAAGGCAAAGTAAGATCATCAGGGGCAAGCAATTCTTTCTTCCTATATATATATATATATATATATATATATATATATATATATATATATATATATATATATATATATATATATATATATATATATATATATATATATATATATATATATATATATATATATATATAGGATGGGCAAAATAATATGAACACAATGTTAATTATATATTTTTCATGATCGCAACACTTCATGGATTTGATACAATGAGCATTTTTGAGTAGATTACATGTTAAGCCTTCTAAGATATATTTCAAAGTATTACTTTCTCTGTTATGCAAAAGTTAAAATATGGGGATGGTGAAATTTGTGACCTGTCAGATTTTAAAAGATGGCAAACCACTTTTCCACAGTTTGCAGGAGCACATGTGACAAAAATAAGGGAATTGTTTACATGTCACAAGTGACAGTATCGATGGTAATGACACCTTAAACAAAACATGGTAAGAAATCTTTGGTGAAGAGAAATAGATTACATTTTCATCTCTATCTATGGTTACATTTGATCAGGTGCATGAGCTTCTGAAATCTATGAACGTTAGGAAGGCAAACGGGCTGGATGGCACTCCTCCTTGAGTTGTAAGGAAGTGTGCCTCTGAGCTATCTCCATCCCTAGTTCAAATTTTCTCTCTATGCCTCAATATTACTACTTTTCCTCAGTGTTATAAGGGCGTATTAGTTCAACCTATTCCAAAAAAATTGGTAGAAGCTCCGATCCTTCAAACAATCACCCTATAGCTTTCCCTTGTATTTTGTCTAAGATCTTTGAAACCCTTCTCAATTCTCATTTCTTAGATCGTCTGGAATCTCGCTCTCTCCTTTCTGATCAGTATTACTTTCAGTGCTCGTGGTCTACTGGTGATATACTTTCCCATCTCACAGATCTATGGTCTTCTGCCCTTATGGACCATGAGGAAACTTGTGTGGTGGCGCTTCACACCAAGGCATTTGACCGTGTGTGGCATGCGTCACTGTTCTCCAAGCTCCCCTCCTTTGAGTTTTCTCCTTCTCTTTGCTTACTTATGTCTGGCTTTCTTTCCAATCGTTCCATTCGGCTTTTGTTGATGGTGCGACTTCTTCCTTCTCTGTCAATAGTGGTGTTCCTCCAGCTTCTGTCTTGTCTCCTCTATATAACAAAAATGGGGTCAGAGTACTTTCAAAAATTACTTTATTTACTCCTCTATCCATTCTTCTGTCGGCCCAGATTGGGTACAGAACCCTCACCACTCTTCCATATTTCTCATTCCTGTTGATTTCCAGCGTATTTCCTCATTTCCTTGTGATTACTACCCCCCAAATACTCACATCTCTCCACCACCCTGGCACACTCACCTTTTTTTTTTTTTTTTTTTTTTATTAAAAGTTCACATCTAACGGGCATTGCCCTATTCGAGGAGAGGAACTTTCTAGGTAGTATATACCTAGGATCCCGAAGTGGGATCGAAACGGCGCCCTCAAGCACGTGAGTCAATCACCCTACCGTTCGAGCCACGGTAGACACATACACCTACATACACATACACATACACCTACTTCCTGCTAACTATTAACAATTCTGTCTTTTCAATATCCACGTTCAATTCCCGCCTCTTTAAGCTTTTCAGCAAAACTTACCTCCTTTCTTAACTTCTCCCTTTCTTTACTCCATATATATATATATATATATATATATAATATATATATATATATATATATATATATATATATATATATATATATATATATATATATATATATATATATATATATATATATATATTGTCTCCTCTGGTGGGTAAAGAACAGAGGCCTACTAATTTCCACCAGAGTTGGGGAAATACCAGAACCTAATCACTAAAAGTTGACATGCCCCGATACTCGGCGCTTGAAAGTGTGCAATTCAAAAAAAAAAAAAAGTTGGCAAACAGATAAAGGGAGTGTGTTCAAGATTTTACCAGAAAAGTACGTTTAAGATTAAACATAGTGGTTAAGTCTGAGGTCAGACAGTTGGACAGATAAAGGATACGACTGTGAAGAAAGGAGTGTTGCATGAGCCCTTCTCAATGGAGGAAAAATGGCACGAGAGTTCAACGATAGTACAGAGTGAGTGACGCCAAAGTTCGACGGCAAAAAGAGATTGGAGAGAATTAGTGAGAGTGGTAGAGTTGTTAAGACAAAAAGTCATAGACTCCACCTTGTAAAGGAGCTGCGTTAGTGGAACCCCCCCCCCCAAAAATTTGTGAGACGTACTTCATATAGGGGAGAACAATACCCCTATAAACAGAAAGCAACTGAAGTGACACAAAAAAATCACGAAGGCGCAATAGAACCTCCAACCTCTTAGAAGCTTGTTTAGAAAGAGAAATAATGTGATCCTTCCAAGAAAGATCACGAGAAAGAATCACCGATATTATTAGGCACAGATGAAGGCTTGAGTTGTGTGTTTTTGAAGATGTTTTTGTTGTGTGGAAGAGAGTGTCGAATAGAGATATGGGGGAACTGAGTCTTTGAAGCATTGAAAACAACTATGCTTTCTCAGCCTCAATTTGAAATGCGAGAAAGAACAGAGGTTAGTTGCTCCAAGGCCACCATTCTAGCTGGGAGGGGCGCCTTTCAAATTGAAAGGAATAATGAAGGGTGGAGTCATCCGCATAGGAGTGGATAGATAATGAAGTAATAGAGAGAAGATCATTAATGAAGGGTGGAGTCATCAGCATAGGGTACAGAACAGAATACTGAGGAACACCACTATTAATAGATTTAAAGGACGAACGGTGGCCATCTACAACAGCAGCTATAGAATGACAGGAAAGAAAATTCAGAGAGGATAGATTCTGAAAGAGGGAAGTTTAGAAATCAAGATTTGTACCAGACGCTTTCGAAAGTTCTAGAAATGCCTAGCGCAACAGCAAAAGATTCACCGAAATGTATATAGCGGAAGATCAAGAGTCAGAGAGAAGGGAAAGAAGATAACCAGTAGAACGTTTCATACGAGAACATACTGGCTATCAGAGATAAGATTTGAAGAATTGAGATGTTTCCAAATCTACCTGATAAAGATAGATTCAAAAACTTTAGATAGAACAGAGGTTAAAGAAATGGAATGTTAGTTGAAGGGTTGAAAGGGGTATCCCTTCTTCAGCACAAGCTGAATGAGCGCACGTCTCCAGCGTAAAGAGAAGATTGAAGTAAAAAGACAGGGACAAAATAGTTTTCCCCGGCAGGATGCAAGCTCACAAACACAAGTTTTGAGAACCACAAGAGGGATACCATCAGGACCGTACCTCTTCTTTGTATAAAGCTCTGAGAGAACAGAAATGATATCTTTAGGAGAAATTACAATTGTAGGCATAAATGAGTTGGAAGGAGTTAAAAGAGGAACAATAGCTCCGGAATCGTCTTAGGCTGTATTAGAGGCAAAAGTTTGAGCGAAGAGTTCAGCTTTAGATGAAGGCAAAAAGGCAGTTGTGCCGTCGGTAGATACTAGAGGAGGGAAGGAGGAAGAAGCAATGTCAGAGTTGGTATTGTTTTCAAAATGCCAGAAAGAACGTAATGAGGAACCAGAATGATTATTGCATTTTCTACAGAAAAAAGTTTTTAGTGTTAGTGTAACAAAGGACAGATTCTGCACGATTCCATGATGAAGTATAAGTTGAGTGAGTTTCTGGAGTTTGAAGACGATAGTAATCTCTGAAGGCAACATCCCTGTGGCGGATAGTGCAAGAACAAGCAGAGTTAAACCAAAGTTTGTTAGGTTTGCTAGAAGGGAAAGAAAATGGAATGTACGCCTCCATGCCAGAGGTATGTGTTCTGGTTCTGCACACTCCAAGGGACCCGTCCCACGGAAGCAATAATCATTCCACGGGAAATTAAAGAAGTACTACCGCAAGTCCCACTAGCTTGCGGCACCGAAATGCCATAAGCGTTTCCTTTCAATAGAAAGGGGTCTTTCCTGCGGAAGAGTTGAAGAGACAGAAGAGGATACAGAGATAAGGTGATCGGAGGAACCCAAAGGAGGAAAGTAGGGAGCTGCACCAACTGCTCAAGGTTGTTTTAGATAGCGAAACAGAAGGCATGTTCACCAGATGTATCATGAGAACTAGAAGAAAAACATTGGTGGTGGTGAACATTGAAATCACCTAATATAATGATTTCAGAGAAAGGAGAAGAAGAGAGAATGTGCACTATTTTGGAGTTTAAATAGTCAAAGAATTTTGGATAGTCAGTAGAATTAGGAGATAAATAAACATAACAAATCTGAGGTGGTTCCACTCATACAGCTCTCCTTGAGAAGGTGGAGTCTAGGGCTTTTCATCTTATCAATTCTCCTGCTCTCACTAATTCTCTCCAGTCTCTTTCTGCCCGTCGAATTGTTGCGTCACTCTCTCTATACTATCGCTATTACAATGGACACTGCTCTTCTGAACACCCTTGTCGCATACCTCCACCACTGAGAAGGGCTCGTGTGACTCATCTTTCTACACAGTCTCATCGTATCTCTGTCCAACTCTCTGACCACAGACTTAACTGCTATGCTCTGTCCTACATGTACTCTACTGGTAAAGTCTGGAAAACACTCCCTTCTACTATTTTCCCAACTTCCTATGACTTACACACCTTCAAACATCGTATATCAGGTCATGTCGGCATTTAATTTGACTGGGATCCCGTCTTTCCCCCTAACTCTGGTGGAATTTTAGTAGGCCTATGGCCTTTGCCCACCAGAGGTGAAATAAATAATATATATATATATATATATATATATATATATATATATATATATATATATATATATATATATATATATATATATATATATATATATATATATATATATATATATATATATATATATATATATATATATATCTGAATTAATATTAATAAGGATTAAAATAAAAATAAATTATTTAAGAAAACAAACCAAATGGTATGAAGGAAATGGTGTGAAAATAAATGGAAATGCAGTTTTGTGCATTTCAAAAAATCACTTTTAGTGGAAAGCAACATATCAATGTTCTGGAAACAAAATTATTGGGAAGCGATGTGGCAAAATATTACATATTCATAAAAAATTACATAATTTAATTAAGTAATTAAAGAAATGAACAATTAAGTCAAGTTGATCTATGCTATACAAAGAATATAAGCCAAAAAAATTTAATTATGAGTTAATTAGTAATTAATTGATTGAAAATATATAAAAATATATAAAAATATGTTACATTCGAAAAAATGTAAGCCAATGGGATTAAGTTACTTTTAAAAATCTGGTATCAGTATCGGTCATTTTTTGCTGATCCCGATACCTAAAAGTTCGATACTGATTCTGATATTGATGCTTCACTCCATCCCTATATATATATATATATATATATATATATATATATATATATATATATATATATATATATATATATATATATATATATATATATATATATATATATATATATATATATATATATATATATATATAATCATCGACAAAATGAATTAATGAACAAGAATGTTAATCAAGGGTAACTCAGAAGATTTTTCACATGATGAAAGATTACACAACTATTAAATAAAATACACAAAATTTGCAAGAAAACCATACATGATAGAACTATTTTATAATTGTAGTGAAAAATTACCTTGAAAGAGGATTCCGTTTTTTAATGATATATATATATATATATATATATATATATATATATATATATATATATATATATATATATATATATATATATATATATATATATATATATATATATATATATATATACTTACTTGAGCAAAAGGTTTAAAATTTGAGCAAATTTTGCTGTGACCCAAAATTCTTGGTCTGGAATTATAACCATCTGATATGTTAACATCACCAGTTTAATATGATCTTCTTTAGAAAAATACAGTCCATAGAGTTTTATGTACCTATAATTTCAAGAAATACACCACTTAAAAAATATTTTTTTGAAATATCTGAACAATTTGTAATAAGAAAAAAAAAAAACTAATGAATTATTAAAATTTAATGTCATAATTTTTTAATAATGTATCTAAGAATCTTCTTTAATATTATAATTGTAGGTATTTGAAATTTCAAATCAATGAAATTCAGCCAAAAAATAAATATCCTAAATAAAAAATAAAAAATAATTAAATATATAAAATCTTCCCACTTGAAAAAAACTACAGTATATTGTATGAAATATGGCTCCCCCATACCAAATATATATTTTTCATAAAAAAAAATTTTTTGGTAATTTTATAATAAGATCCAGCATTTTTTGAGCTAATAATAAGATTAATGAATGTTTTATCAGCATGGCTTTCGACACACAAGGTCAGCTGCTGACATACTTTTTTTTCTCACTTATCTATGGTCTTCTGCCCTTAGGGACTTTGGGGAGTCTTGTGTGGTGGTGCTTGACATATCCAAGGCTTTTGACTTTTTGAATGGGTATGGCATGCATCACTGCCCTCTAAGCTCCCTTCCTTTGGGTTTCCTCCTATTTTCTTACTCTTGCCTACTTTTCTCTCAGATCGCTCCATTTCGCCACTTGAAGATGGAACAACCTGTTCCTTCTTTTCTGTCAACTGTGGTGTTCCTCAGGGTTCTGTTTTATCTCCAACTTTATTCTTACTTCTCATTAACGATCTTCTCAAATGAACTTCAAACTCTGATCACTCTTATACTGATGACTCAACTCTCCATTCTTCTACTCATTTCAAATCTGCTCCCTCTTTTACTTCAAGAGTTGATTTAGAGTTGATTCTCATCTTCAACTATCCGATTCTATTCTTATCAATCTGGATGGGATTTCCCAGTGGGGTCATAGCAACCTATCTCTTTTCTATAGGTACTACAATGGTAAGTGCTTGAGGGAAGTGACCTCTAGCATTCCTCCACCATTGCGTCATCCTCATTGCACAAATTTTGTGTGGATGAAGGAAACCCCAAGCTTGACCATTGTGGTGCATACGTCTTTCCAGCCACCTCTGTTCTATGGAAATTTCTGCCATCATCTATTTTTCCTCATGTATTTAACATTCCTTCAAGGCTTCTGTCTATGCCCACCAAAGGGATGTGTGTTAGGTTCGAGTCTGAGTGGATTTTCTTCATCTTGTCTATTTATATATGTCCCCTCCTTGAAAAGGGCTTGATTGATTATTAATTGTAAAAAATTAAAATATTAAAAAAAATATATATAAATAACTTTCCTACAACCGTGGAGTGATGTCTACCACAGTCCACATCCATTCAAACACTCAACCCTTCACCAATCTTTTTCCATTCATTCCTATCTACCATCAACCACACACCCTCCTCTCAATTCATCCCTCTATCCCTTAAACAGCTCCTTGACATTACTCATCCAACTTCCCTTGGAACTCCTCCTATCTCTCGTACCCTTCATTTCTAAAACAAATACCTTTTTAGACATTCTCTCCTCATTCATCCTATAATAATGCCCAAACCATCTCGGAATATTCTGTTCAGCTCTAACATTCTAACATTCTTGACTCTATCCCTTCTACCAACACCACAAACTGACCTAAGAAATTTCATTTAAAAATTTTAAGATTGGAAACGTCGTTGTTATAACACGTGAATGCTGTGAATACTGTAAAAACATTTGTGAAATATTAAATGAAAATAAAAGAATACCAAAGCAAGAGTATTTAAAACCCCAATAAATTAAGATTAATATAAACAAAGTGAAAATAAAACAAATAAGGTAAGAATTATTTTTTTTATAACAAGACGTAGGCCAAAAAGAGGCTAAACCAATATCCCTTTACATCTGGTGACCCTACATAGTGACTCATAATTATATGGAACAAAAATAAAAGAATAAATAAATAAAGTTGTTTTTTTTAAAAAAAGAAAATACATCAATAAAATCAGATAAAAATAACCATTTTTATTACAGAAGCCTAGATCATTACTGTAAAGAAACGTTAGCATTCACGTGAAAACAATTATAAAATCATACAAATAAAACAAACAAGAAATAATCAAATAAATACTGAAGTTTTATGAAGAATTAACAGAAATTTTACGAAATTTTAAAATACTTTAGGCCTGCAACTGAAAATATGAGAGCCCACTATATAATATATATATATATATATATATATATATATATATATTATTATATATATATATATATATATATATATATATATATATATATATATATATATATATATATATATATATATATTCCCTCCCCAATGGAAAAAAGCATTAATCATCCCTAAACTAAAACCTGGCAAAGACCCTTCAAACCCCTCCTCTTACCGCCCAATCTCCCTCTTATCCACCATCTCAAAACTTCTTGAAAAACTAATCCTAAATTCTGTCCTCCAATTCATCCCACAACAAAACTTCCAACACGGTTTCAAACCCAACCACTCCACCACCACAGCTCTTACCAACATCATCCAACCTACAATAAACGGACTAAACCATAAACCATACCACAAAACTATAATAATAGCAATTGACATAAACAAAGCCTTCGATACTGTCCCGAGACACAATCTAATCCATAAAATCCTAAAATCCAACATCCCAACAAATATTAAGAAATGGCTAGCCAACTTCCTATCAGGAAGAACCGCCCAAATACAACAAAACGGCAAAAAATCACGTACCATTAACATAAGGAACGGAGTTCCCCAAGGAGCCATACTATCCCCCACACTATTCAACCTATACACAGCAAACCTCCCGCAACCCCAAACAACTTTTACCCGCATAACTTCATACGCCGACGACATAACTATTGCCACCACTCACAAAAACCTCGCTACCGCAACAACAATCACACAAGACTACCTAACACAATTCCAAACTTGGCTGGTAGAAAACCGGATGACGGCATCCCCAAACAAATCCTCCATAACCCTCATAACAACAGACAAACACATTTCCAACACCCACCCACAAGTCCTACTAAACAACACCCCCATACCCTTCAACAAAACCCCAAAGATTCTCGGCCTAACATTTGACACTCACCTCACTTTCTCCAAGCACATCCAAAATACCACCTCAGCCGCAAACAGAAAACTCAACATCCTCAAAACAGTGGCCAACACTAACATACACAACAACATACAAACCTCAATTGCCATCTACAAACAATTTATACGCCCCACCATCAACTATGCCTCCCCTGTCTGGCACCCTCTGCTCTCCAACCAAAACTTAACGACACTCCAAAAAACGCAAAATAAAGCCCTTCGCACCATCACCGGCTGCACACCCACAACCCCTCAACAACACCTACATAACGAAACCAAGATACTACCTATAAGGAACCACCTCGAAATGATAGGCACTCAATTTTACGCTAAAACCCGTCTACCCACACACCCATGTCACAATACTCTCCTCCAACCTACCATACACAGACTAAAACAACCTCCATCATCCACCAGTACCTTTTACAAACAAATCCTAAATCACATCCCCCCACCTCCCCCCAATACCACAACAACCAAACATATACACACTCAACTAACACATTCATACATGATCAACAGACCTCCAAACAACATCCTTAACAGACCCCCTCCCGAAATAAACCCCGACTTCAACAACCTCCCAAGACACTTACAAATCTCACTAGCAAGATTAAGATGCGGGCACCACCCAAACTTACAACACTTACAAACACAAATTCAAAATAAACCAGGCAACATCTCCCACTTGTACCAGATGCGGAATGGCCCCGGAGACCGCGAAACATTTTCTACTACACTGTCCTTCCATCTCTCGCCCCAGAATCTCCTCGGGCATCACCTCATTGAAGGATCTCTGGACGAGGCCGACTGCGGCAGGCGGCTTCATTAGCGAAGTGTGGCCACCTCAACAGGGGTGGTCAGGGGGTGAGAAGGTAAAAAAAAAAAAAAAAGGTATATATATATATATATATATAATATATATATATATATATATATATATATATATATATATATATATATATATATATATATATATATATATATATATATATATATATATATATATATACGCTAGAACATTGTGACTATAAAGAAATAAAATCAACCTATATACTTTAAAAATAAAAAATAAAAAAAAAATATATATATATATATATATATATATATATATATATATATATATATATATATATATATATATATATATATATATATATATATATATATATATATATGTTAATAGGAAATAAAAAAGGTTACTATATACAAGCCTAGTCTAGGATTGTATACTAAAATTCATACCATTTAACTAAGGCACTACTGTGTGTAATTTTGCCTTCCAAATACTTAATATATATATATATATATATATATATATATATATATATATATATATATATATATATATATATATATATATATATATATATATATATATATATATATATATATATAACAATTCGTTGTTGCCTTCAAAAAAAAAACAAAAAAACTAGGTCTAACAACATATTAAGATTCTTCCACCTCTGGTATTTCAGTGCATCATGTAGAAGCGGATAATGAAGTACCTACAAACAGAACTGATAACTAAGGTGCAGAAAAACCTATTCAGTGAACTTCAGAACGAAGTGCCTCTAGTGAAAGTTCATCTTCCTGAAGCCTTTCACCTGAATATGGAAGATACAGAAAAATTCTTACGATTCAAGATTTGCCATGATTTGACAAAAGAGATATTGATTAGTGGTTACAAAAGTTAGAATGGTTATTTCAGCTTTATTTTGTGAATAAACCTATCGAGAGAATCCAACTAATGGGACCCCTGTTACCATTAGCCATTATTTTCCAAATTCAACTTCCTGTAACTAATAAATAATTACGAGGAGTTGAAAAAAGTTTTGAAATCTAACAATGCTCCCCCTGCCAGGGAGAGAGTTGAGGACTTATTTCAACAGAAGTTGAAACATGGTGAAAAACCCTCAGAATATTTAAATAGAATAAGGCTTTCACTTGGAGATTCTACTTTTAAAGTTTTGATACAAAATTTTGAAACAGCTGCAAAAGAAATGTTCCTTCAAGTCTTACCTGAAGATATTGTGCCTGGGTTAGAAGCATTAACTGGAGATCTCTCAAATTATAAAATGGCTGAGGCTGCTAACAAATACTTGAGTCACCACAGCAGAATTGCATCGGATCATTACCGCAATGATTCTGTCAATGCCATAAGCACTTTTCCTACAAGAACATCAAGAGAACCCACACCACCACCTGCCAATACTTTCTTTAGTCATGAATTTGCTAAAATATCCAGTCAAATTGCAGAGCTATCAACACATGTACATAAGCTAGATATGAGGGTGATGTGACTTGAAAATGGTCAGAAAAGAGGCCACTCAGACAGAAGAAGAGCTTCCTGATTTAGACCGGAAGGTGCGCTATGCCATTCCCATTACAAATTTTGAGAAAAAGCTACAAGATGCCAGGGTGGTAGCTGTCGATGGGCACCATTGCCAACCCAACTTTTCACTTCCTTTAACCACTCCGGTGTAGGGGTTAGGGAGTAGGCATGTTTTCCTTAATAAAATGTTTGTTTTATTAATTTCTGAAAGAATTATTTTGATATATTATACTTTTATACTTTGTAATCAAGGTTCTAATAATTTTGATCAATGTTTATTATTGAGGAATTTTTTTTGTATTCTGTGATTTATATTGAAGGTTATTTTGATTGTTTATATTCATATACATTGGATTTGGAAAATTGGAGGTAATCAAATTTGTTTTTCTTTTTTAAATGTATATATTGATCATTTATTTAATATTTTGCTTTATTGATTGTAATTTTTTTATAAACTAATTCCATCCTTTGAGTAAAACTGAAGTGATAATCTTATATCCCAATGTTCTTGTAGATTAATCTCATCTGCAAAGCCAAACCAATCTGTGATATTAAGAAGTACAAATTCATAAGCCTTGTTACATCATCAAGGTATAGGTTTGATAATTGATTAAAGCGTTACTTTATTACATGCATATTAAAATAAAAATTCAATAATGGGAATATCTTTTAAGTTTTTATTTTGTGATTCTGAAATCAATCAAGTTGCCCAAAATAAGAGAACAAGTGAAGCAACTGGCTCATGGTTCATCTTCCCAATCTTGCCAACATAACGTATTAATACAATTATTGTTGGTCTTGTTAAGGAAATTCACACCAACAGGTTGGTAAGAAAACTCATTAATGAAAATTATGTAACTTGTAATTCTTGGTAAAGCTTTGGGATAATTTCTATAAATAATAAACTATAATAATCCATAATATTAATATTATTATTCATAAGTTTCATAAATTTTTGATTTCTGAATTGTGTTTTATTGCTCGTAAGATGAGTGGTCCCTGAATTGAATCTTGCTGTAAGAAAAATTTTATAATTAACAGAAAAAGATTACATAACTAATCATAAAAGTCTTTCAATCTTGGAAATTTTGTGGATATGCTGATCCCAATAATTATATTGAAGCCAATAAGACTTTTCATAAATACTTGAACTTATATTTCCTTTCTATCTGAGTCTCTCCCTAAATCTATTTTCAAATCTTATTGTATATTTTTTTCTAATTCTTCTTACTACATCATTGATCTTTTCTATCAGGAACTTGTTTACTCCTCATACATTTCTCCATGAAATGTATGAGGAGTAAATAATTTTAGTTAATATTTTTAATCTTACACCGGGACATGAATCGTAGGGGCGAAGGTCAGCCCCTCAAAAAAGAAAATCAGAAGTGTAATTTAATAATATTGTACAGTGTAAAATATCTAGTGATAAAAGTGTATATATTAAATACAAAAAATTAAAAGAGGAAGAAAATAAAAGCTACCCCCTTAAAAACGATATTAATCCAATTGCAAATAATGATAATACTTCATTGCCTACTTATATAAATAATAATTTGTAATAATAATGCTCAACTTCATGTGACTGCGATTGCTACTACTAATTTAAAATCATCTGTATATACAAACAAGTATCTCGGTCTAGTGAACTTGAGCATTGTCATAAGTATAATAGCTTTAAAGATAAAAATCTGCATCCAAAAATTATGAATGTGTTAAATATTTCTAAAACAGATTTAAAATTAAACAGTCTCTACCATATTTTCAATGCTAACTCTAAAGAGTTATACATAATCGATTTGGGGAGCACAGTATTATTATTTAAGGCTTCTGCAAAGGATTAGAAATAACTTATTGGCTTTCTTACTGCTGCTAATGGAACTCAAATAAATATATATAATATTAAAACAAAAACTGTAAATTTTTTATTACATAGGGATTATGAGCATACTTTTTTTAATTTCTGATGTAATTTGTAACATTTTGGGGATGGACTTCTTTCAGAAGTATAATTTTTTATTAGATTTTAGTAATCATAGGATTATTAATGCCCAGACAGGTAGCTCCTGAGATGTAATTGTAGGAAATGATGTGGAATTGGTACCCCTAAAACAAATTGATCATTTTGTGAATGCTACTCTCTCTCCAAAATTACTTTCAGCGAGTTCTCTTTACTCTAATCTATTATTTAAATTTAAGGCATTATTTACTGATATATATTTAAATGATAGCACAAAATTATGCAATAATGATAGTACAATGGTAAATGAGAATATTTTTAAAGGTAAAATTATTAAATTAATGCTGGGGGTAAAAATATAAACAATTCTTCCTACAGGTATAATAATAGTAATAAATTTAAAAATAATGGTAAATATAGAAGTGATGATAAATATTAATAGGAGTGATTATGTAAATAAAAAAGTGTTAAAATTTACCCTTACACCTGCGGAGTATGATGCCCTAAAAGAGTTAGTCACCTATAAATTTAATGTAAGAGGATCTCCAATAAATATAAAAAAGCAGAAGAACCTCTAAGTGTCTAATGACAAAGCTAAAGTGGTGATAGGCAGGTTAGTTAATGCTGGGGTCTTATCTCCTTCACATTCACCATGGGGTTTTCCAATCTCCGTTTCTGCCAAAACCTTCAGGTGGAGTCCACATTGTAGCTGACCTAAGGCTTCTTAACAAAAGAGCAGTTCGTGACAATTTTAGTCTCCCAAATTTAGGTGACTTTTCAAATATACTTTCTGGTGCTAAAGTGTTTTCTGTCCTTGATCTCAAGAAAGTCCTTCTATAATTTGAAAGTTCACCCAGAATTGTAGAAAGTTCTTAACAATTAATACTCCATATGGTAGTTTTTCTTATAACAGTATAGTTGAAGGATTTCATTCAAGTCCAACAAGTTTCACTAAATATATCTCTTTAATTCTTTCTTGTATTCCTAATATTTTCATCTATATTGATGACATTCTAATTGCTACTCCAACTCATGAAGAGCATCTTAAAAGTCTTAGAAATGGTATTTGATAGGCTAAATTATTTTAATTTAAAACTAAAGTGCTGATAAGTGCCAAATTGGCCAACCAAAGGTTACATATCTTAGGTTTTGATGTGTCAGACGGTTTTATGCTTCCTAGTGAAGATAAAAGTCTTTCTATATTAAACATTCCAAAACCTAAGACTGATAAAAGATCTACATTCTTTTCTAGGAAGGTATAAATTATTTCTGATCTTCACTTCCTGGAATTTCTAATATTATTTCTCCTCTTCTTTCATTTCTAAAAGGTGCACCATACTCACAATGTAGAGTAAAATGGAATCCTGAGGCTGAAGAAGCATTCAATCTAGCAAAACTGACTCTGAAAAATGCTACGCCTTTGGGTTTTCCATCTAATAGTGCCAAAATATCTATTTTCACAGATGCCAGTCAGACTGCCTTGGCTGGTGTTGTAGTTTCAACCAAAAATGAAAAAACTGTTCCACTTGGATTCTACAATTATAAATTAAACCCAACTGATATGAGCTACAGTATTTTTAGCAAGGAACTCCTTGCCTTGGTTAAAATTGTAAAAAAAATTCAACATATCGAAGAACGAAAGGTAGATGTATTTTGTGACAATCTTTCAGTCACAGTCACTTAAAAAAGAGACTGATGCTAATCACTTGCTTACAAGGGAGCAGTGTTACCTAACTTTATTTTCTGAATATGATTTGAACATAAACCATATTAAATCTGAAGAGAATATTATGGCTGATTACTTGAGCACAAATCCTGCTCAACAGCCAACTATAAGTTCACTGAAATTATCAGCTTCTTCAAATACTGCAGGAAATGTAGATATAGAACTGGCAGCAAGCCCTTCAATCCAACTTGGAAGACACTGTTACAGAAGTCCTTCCTGAAGCACTCTGAGATGAAGCATTGTTCACACCAGAGCTTTCTCCACAGCAGTATTCTTTAATAGAGGATGACTGTCATTCACTGTCATCTATTTTCCATATTTCTGCCAATGAAGTATTTAAGCTATTTCAGTGTAAAATTGATTATAAAGAACTTCAAGCAGCACAAGAAACAGATGTGCAACTTCAAAAATACTTAAGCAAGAAAATACTAATCTCAAGCTGACCAAGCGAAACTACTATTATAAAAATGACCTACTGTCTTTGGTTGTCAATGAATCTATTCCACTATCATCTCGTGTCTTGGTTCCTGAATCTTTCATTACAACTGCTATCTCATTCATGTTCACATGGCCATTTTGGAGTCAAGAAAACTCTGGCATCTCTTAGAAAGCGCTTTTGTATGGAAGGATATGCCAAAATACACAAAGCAGTTTGTTCTAAGTTGTGATTCATGTCAGAGGTCTAAATTGTTATGCAAAAATAAACCCACCATATGAATCTTACCAGCCAGTTTCAGCAAAATTTCAGGTGGTCCATACAAACATTCTTAAAATGCCTTCATGCAAAAACTATAAATATCTTTTAACTTTAATTGATAGATTCTCTTGTTATCTCTTTGCTTTCCCCTTGAAAAACATTGAAACTTATACAATTGTGGAGGTAATTACCAGAGAATTCCTACGAATAGTTGAAGTTGTAGGAACTTATGTTTCTGATCGGGGAGGACAGTTTACCTCTGATTTATTTAAAAGTGTTTGTGAGGAGCTAGGATCCCAACATAACTTCTGCCTATACTCCTCAGAGTAATGGACTCTTTGAAAACTCTCATAGAACACTATTGAGGTCTCTTTGAGCCATGCTGTTGGATGAGTTGGAAGATATACAAAATTATTGGTTGGATCTCCTCCTCCTAGTTCTTTTATGTTTAAGAACTGTCCATTGAACTTAGAAGGAATAACCTTTGCTATCCTAATGATGGATCAAAATCCCTTCCTCCCTCGAGCTTTAACAGAACAAGTGGAGTCCTATTTCCCACTTTCAATAAAAACATACGCAGAAAAGTTGAAGTTATTCTTGGGACTCTTTCCATCCCCAGAATTTTCTACCAAAAATCCTAAAATATATGTACCAAAGAATTTACAAGATGCAAAATTTGATCTTGTAAAAAACCAACAATATGGCAGAAACAAATTAGAAGCAGTGCAACATGGTTCCTATCCAATAGTAAGGTTTTCTGGTAATAATGCATACATAAAAAAAGAATAATAAAGTGCAAAGTGAAAATGTAATAAATATTAAACCATATTTTAGATAAGTAATGAAGTTGTTGAACTATCTGAATAATATATGTGATAAATTAATTGAAGGTGATATATATATATATATATATATATATATATATATATATATATATATATATATATATATATATATATATATATATATATATATATATATATCATCATCATCATCACCGTCCAACCTGGTAGGCTGATACCTGTCAGGTGCTTCTCCTCCAGAATCTTGTTAGATCCTGTGCGAAGATCAGCCTTGGTTACTTGAGCAACTTCAATTTTACGTTGCTGGACCTGTCGCTACAACTTCCCATTGTTTCCTATGACAGAAATTCTGTGGGAAGAAATTTGTAACTGTTAGATCTGGATGCCGCAATGAAACCCAACCTCTTCTGAATAGATTTTAAGTCGTGTAGGCCTAAATCTTGCAGTGTTGATTTGAATAGTTTAATTTTAGATAATAAAAGGAATAGACTTCGACTACTTTTAAACTTCACACCAACTTCTTTAAAGTTAATAATATTTAATATTTTTGAAAAAAAAAAAAAAAAAAATTTTATTTAATTTTTAAAAATAAAAAAAAAAATTTTTTTTTTTTATATATATATTTCTAAATTTTTTTACCGACTTAAAATCTCTTCTTCGCAAACTCCTCTTAAGCAAATTTTTTCTTCTTTCAGTCCTGATGCCAACGAACTCTCCTGATTTTTATTTCTCCTGTCTTTTCAATAATTTCTTCTGATTTCTACTCTTCCATGCTGATTTCATTGCGACTTGTTCGAACGACAGTCAAACAAAATTCATATATATATATATATAATTTTTTATGCAAATTTAACACTTTGCTAAAACAATTTTTTTAGGGTAATAACATTTTGTTAGAATAAGTTTCCCCTACTGCTTTAAATTTCACTATTTCTTCTAATTTACTATACAAACAAATTCTTGTCATAGGTTGGGTGTTCAGGTGTGAATCTCAAAGAAATCTTGGATATTCAATCTTCTGGGTATCACCATAATAATAAGAAAAGGTATATCAATCTTTTTATATTTGTATAATAGTAAGGTATACTGATCTTTTTATATTTGCAATTTTGTAATTATTTTTTAATAGAAAGAAAAGGTACATCAACCTTTCTAAATTTGTAATTTTGTAATTATTTGACATATTTAGGAACGATATATCGATTATATTTAGGAATGATATATTGATTATTATGGTATTATGCCAGTATATTCCTATATCGGAGGATTTTTATTTTTATAAAAGCTGTTAGAATAACACAAGAGAGTGCATTAAATATACTGTAAAAAAACTTATAAAAGAAGAATAATTTGAAAATAAAAGATACAAACATATACAGTATTAAAATCCTGGAAAAAAATAATATAAAAACAAAAGGTTTTGAATAAATAAAGGTGTGGTGGTCTTTCTTTCCACTAGGTTTAATCCAGCAGAGTGATTCTGCCCCATCTATTTTTATATTTTTTGTTCCTCCTCCCCACTCATTCAGATTAGTGTGGTGTGTAGATGATTTTTTTTGTAGTTAGAAGTTTTTGTTTTTTGCTACTGTTTTTCAGATCAAAACAAGAGATAGTTTTAAAGATTTTTTTTTTTTTTTTTTTTTTTGGGGGGGGGGGAATATGAGTTGCTAAACAACCTATTCAAGGGGCAGGATGTCCCCAGAGTAAGAAACCCAAAAGATCCTGTGATTTATTGTTAAAAAGGTAGTAAAGAAGATTTAGGGAACTATAGGCCAGTTAGTTTAACATCTCTGGTTGTGAAAATTTTGGAAAAGTTACTGAAAAGTCATATAGAGAAGCATTTAGATGATAACAAGATACTATATAACTACCAGCATGGCTTTAGAAAGGGTAGATCATGTCAGACAAATCTACTAGAATTTATGGAATATATTACTAAATGTATAGACAGGGGTGATCCAGTTGATGTCATATATTTAGACTTTAGCAAGGCTTTTGATAAGGTACCCCATGTTAGGCTGATGCAAAAGTTGTTGCAGTATGGTATAGATGGAATGGTACAAAATTGGATTAAAGAGTGGTTAAAGAACAGAAGGCAGTGTGTATTACTTAATGGTAATAAGTCATTATGGGAAACGGTGAAGAGTGGGGTACCACAAGGTTCTGTGCTGGGACCACTTTTGTTCCTTATATATATAAATGATTTAGACAAAGGTCTTAAATTCAAGGTTTCTAAGTTTGCAGATGATACCAAAGTGGTTACCTCAGTAAGGAATAATGATGGATGCATAAAGCTTCAAGGTGATCTAGATAGACTTCTTGGTTGGGCAGAGAGGTGGCAAATGAACTTTAATAGTAAAAATGTAAAAGTTTTTCATGTAAGTTACTCAAAATAAAGGATTTAATTATGAAATGAATAGGGAGTGGCTTGAGACTGTGGACCAAGAAAAGGATTTAGGTGCGATAATTAGCAGTAATCTGAAGGTGGGTGATCAATGTTTGGAAGCAAGGAATAAAGCTAATAAGATGTTAGGTATAATTAATCGCAATGTAGTTTACAAGAGCAAAGAGGTTATAAGCAAACTATATAATAGCTATGTCAGGCCAGCATTAGAGTATTGTGCACAGGTTTGGGCTCCTCATTTAAGAAAACATAGATATGCTGGAGAGAGTACAACGTCAAGCAACAAGGATGATTTCTGGCTTTGAAAATAAGAGCTATGAAGAGAGGTTGAAGGAGTTAGGAATGTTCTCAGTTGAAAGGAGATTTCTCAGAGGGGATATGATACAAGTTTACAAAATATTTGCATCTGACAGTAATACAGAGATTGAAAAATACTTCATAGTGGACCATGAAAGAGAACTAGACTACATAATAAGAAAATTAAAGAAGGTAAACAGCTAAAGGCTAGGGTGGGCCTAATCCTTAGGTTTTTATCAAGAATTTATAATATTCAGCCTAAGTGTTCTTTTGTTTTGTTTTTTTGTAAAGTTGGTTAATTTCTAGTGAAGATTATTTAATTTCTGGATTAATTCAGATATTTTAATTGGATTGTCTGACTGGCAGTAGGCCTACCCAGTTGTTCAGATTAGGCTTTCTGATAGCCCTAGGATATATTTTCAAAACCCTAGGCTAAACTAGGACTAAGGTTGTTTAATTTAGGATATTTGAGGTTAGATTGTTGCTTAGAGCTCTTGATTTAAAGTTAGGCCTTGTAACAATATAGTATAATTTCAATAGCTTTAAGTTAGGCCTTGTAACAATATAGTATATTTCAATAGCTTTAAGTTAGGCCTTTGTAATAATTTAACTTGAATAGCATAATATAATTTGAGTATGTATGTGGATTGTGACATTTGTGGGACTGTGAGAAGAGAACATGTTGGTGAATGTACTGTTTGTATCCTGAAAGCTGAGCATGTGTTGATAAGAAAGGAGATTGAAAGGATAAGTGAGGATTTGGATGAGATGAAAAAGAATGAAAGGTCTGAGTCTTTGCAGCTAGAAGTAGATAGGCTTAGCAAATGGGTATCAGAGTTAAGAAGAGAGGGAAGTGTTAGGAAGAAGGTGGTTGGTAGTGATTCAGATGAGACTAGGAGCTCATGTAGGCAAGAAGTAGAGAGGGGGCAGGCTAATGGTAGGGGTATGGGGGTAAGTAGACCTAGTGACTCGCCTAGGCAGGAATTCAAGAGGGGAGGGCTATAGAGGCAGATAGGACTGCAGATAGATGGAGTGTTGTAGAGAATAGGAGTAATAAAATTAGGATCATGAGGGACACTAGACCTGTGACCTGCAGTAATAGGTTTAGCTGTCTTTCTGATGGGGAGGAATCTGAAGTGTCCAATTGTGACGTCGGGTTTCCCAAGAGGAAGACTGAGGCGTTACTAATTGGAGACTCTCAGATACGATATTTAGATAGGACCTTTAGAAATACGGATAAAAGGAAACGAATGCGAGTATGTTATCCAGGTGCAAGAGTGAATGATATTGTGGACAGGATAGATAGAGAGATTGCAGATACGAATGTGAATGCAAGAGTGATTGTTCATGTTGGTACAAATGATATAGGTTATAGGTCAGAGGAACTGATAGCAAGCTATAGGAATTTGATTGAAAGACTGAAAGTAAGTGGTAGGAAATGCATAGTGTCAGGTATTTTACCTAGGTTGGGAGCAGGGCTAGAATGGGAAAGTAGGGCCTTTGGTGTAAATGAAAAGGGTTAGGAATTTATGTTTATCAGAGGATATTGGATTTTTAGATCACTGGGAAGAGTTTCAAGACAGGAATCTGTTTGCAAGAGATGGAGTGCATCTTAGTCGAGAGGGTGTGCAGCTTCTGAGTTGCAGGATGGAGAGATGTCTGCCGGGAAACTAGGTAAGAATAGGGGTGAAGGGCATAATATTGGCACTGTTAGGTGTGGAGATGGTGATTTTAATATTGACGATGGGATTGGTGGTGGTATGAATAAAAATAGAGGTGCCTTACAATATGGGCCTATTAATAAAAATGGAGATATTACTAGAAATCAAGATGTAAAGGATACATATAAGGACATGTTTAGTATGAAATGTTTTTACACAAATGCTCAGAGTCTTAGAAACAAAAAAGATGAGTTGATTAGTTACATTATAAAGGAGAATCTAGACATAATTTGCATTACTGAAGCATGGGTTAATGAGGCATTTTACGGAGACTCCCTACAGGAATATGAAATAGAAGGATACTCATTTTACCTATACCAACGTAGAGGAAGAAGTGGTGGAGGTGTAGCACTCTATGTTAAAGGCAATATTGAATCAGTGTTAATAGCTGACATTAAAACAAATCAGGATGTGGAATCTGTGTGGGTAGATATTCTTATGTATAATAAATCATATAGGATAGGAGCATTTTATAGAGCTCCTGATCAGAGTCAAGTATTAGATGAAGAAATGGTGAAGGAAATCAAGGTAGCGTGTGAAAATAATGTAAAAGGAATAGTCATTATGGGTGATTTTAATTTTCCAGACATTGAGTGGAATTCTTTGAGTAGTATGGTTAATAGAAGTTCAGTATTTGTAAATTGTATTCTATACAACTTTTTGAGTCAGATGGTCCAAGAACCAACAAGGCATGCAGCATTGTTAGATTTAATATTAACAAATGATGAAATGATGGTAAATGATGTCGAAGTAGGGGAGACTTTAGGAGCTAGTGATCATTATATTATTAGATTTAACTGGAATGTGAGGTCTGGGCCCAAATTGCAAGTCAATAGGGAAAAGATATTAGATTTCAGAAATGGAGATTTTAGCAAATTCCGAGCAATGCTCAATGAAATTGACTGGGATAAGGAGTTTAATGGTCAAAATTGTTTCATCATGTGGGAATACTTCAAGCAAATATTGGCTAACATACAGTCTGTGTTTTAAAGATAAACCCATTAGGGTGGCAAATAGAAAACCTAATTGGTGGAGTAGAGAGATAAAAGAGAAAATCAGTGAAAAGCGTAGATGTTTTAAAATGTTCAAAGGTAGGAGAAGGGGGGAAGATTTGGAACATTATAAGAGAATTAGGAATGAACTTAACCAGTCAATAAGAAGAGCAAAGAGAATGGCAGAAATTAATTTGGCAAGAAATAGTAATAAAGACCTGAAAAAGTTTTTTAGCTTTTATAAATTTAAAAGCAAGGATAAGAAAATTGGCCCAATTAAAATTGATGGGAATTTAGTAAGTTCAGATAAGGAATTGGTTAATATTTTCAATGCTTATTTTGCATCAGTGTTTACTGAGGAAAGGTTGGATAGCAGTTTAGAGAGTAATAGTTCTAGTATACATGTAATGAATAGGTGTACAACATTTCAAATTGAGTTAAATGAAATCGCATCCTTACTAGAACATATTGACCCAAATAAGGCAGCGGGTCCGGATGGTGTGTATGGTAGAATTCTAAAAGAGGGGAGTAGCAGTATTGCAAAGGCACTGTATTTGATTTTTAAGCGATCTATTGCTTTTGGAGAGGTACCTGAGGACTGGAAAGCAGCATATGTGGTGCCCATATTTAAAAAAGGTAGTAAAGAAGATTTAGGGAACTATAGGCCAGTTAGTTTAACATCTCTGGTTGTGAAAATTTTGGAAAAGTTACTGAAAAGTCATATAGAGAAGCATTTAGATGATAACAAGATACTATATAACTCCCAGCATGGCTTTAGAAAGGGTAGATCATGTCAGACAAATCTACTAGAATTTATGGAATATATTACTGAATGTATAGACAGGGGTGATCCAGTTGATGTCATATATTTAGACTTTAGCAAGGCTTTTGATAAGGTACCCCATGTTAGGCTGATGCAAAAGTTGTCGCAGTATGGTATAGATGGAATGGTACACAATTGGATTAAAGAGTGGTTAAAGAACAGAAGGCAGTGTGTATTACTTAATGGTAATAAGTCATTATGGGAAACGGTGAAGAGTGGGGTACCACAAGGTTCTGTGCTGGGACCACTTTTGTTCCTTATATATATAAATGATTTAGACAAAGGTCTTAAATGCAAGGTTTCTAAGTTTGCAGATGATACCAAAGTGGTTACCTCAGTAAGGAATAATGATGGATGCATAAAGCTTCAAGGTGATCTAGATAGACTTCTTGGTTGGGCAGAGAGGTGGCAAATGAACTTTAATAGTAAAAAATGTAAAGTTCTTCATGTAGGTTACTCAAATGAAGGATTTAATTATGAAATGAATGGGGAGTGGCTTGAGACTGTGGACCAAGAAAAGGATTTAGGTGTGATTATTAGCAGTAATCTGAAGGTGGGTGATCAATGTTTGGAAGCAAGGAATAGAGCTAATAAGATGTTAGGTATAATTAATCGCAATGTAGTTTACAAGAGCAAAGAGGTTATAAGCAAACTATATAATAGCTATGTCAGGCCAGCATTAGAGTATTGTGCACAGGTTTGGGCTCCTCATTTAAGAAAAGACATAGATATGCTGGAGAGAGTACAACGTCGAGCAACAAGGATGATTTCTGGCTTTGAAAATAAGAGCTATGAAGAGAGGTTGAAGGAGTTAGGAATGTTCTCAGTTGAAAGGAGATTTCTCAGAGGGGATATGATACAAGTTTACAAAATATTTGCATCTGACAGTAATACAGAGATTGAAAAATACTTCATAGTGGACCATGGAAGAGTAACTAGAGGACATAACAAGAAAATTAAAAAGAAGCCATGCCATCTCGATCTAAGAAAATACTGTTTCAGTAATAGAGTTGTTAATTTTTGGAATGACTTGCCACGGGAGGTTGTTGACTGTGATTCTCTTGTCAAATTTAAAAAGGGGCTAGATAGATATATGGATGGTTTGGGTATTATATAGAATAATCTGACTAAGCCAAATTGGCGGGTATATATGAATTTTTGGATCAACAGATCAACCTATGACTAAGCCTAACGGCAGTTTTTTTGTAGTGGGTGATGGTTCATTGAATATTGCATGTGTAATGGGGTTTAGTTTTTCTTTTATCTATGCATGACTATGCATGAATGAACTGATAACTGGGATGGGATAGACCTAGTCTTTCGTGCATGTATTAGTATTGTTATTATTTGTTTGGACTGGGACAGTCTCGATAGGCCCTTGTGGCTTCTAACTGTCTCTATTTTCCTATGTTCCTATGTTCCTAAGCCAGGCCATTCGTCTTTCAGTTTGTTGATTAGATAAATATATGGATGGTTTGGGTATTGCCAAATTGGGGTATATATGAATTTTTGGATCTGCTAAGCCTAACGGCAGTTTTTTAGTGGTGATGGTTCATTGAGTATTGCATGTTTATGGGGTTTAGTTTTTCTTTTATCTATGCATGACTATGCATGAATGAACTGATAACTAGGATGGGATAGACCTAGTCTTTGTGCATGTATTAGTATTTTATTGTTATTTTTGCTTGACTGGGACAGTCTCGATAGGCCCTTGTGGCTTCTAACTGTCTCTATTTTTCTATGTTCCTAAAATTATGTAAGCATGTTTTAAAATCTTTTCTTCTACTAATCTTTTGTATGTTTGCAGGTCTTCTCTCTTTTGATGTTTTGCTTAATTTTGCATATTTTTGCGTGTTTGAAGAAGAGGATGATGCTTGCAGATTTTAACACTACATAAACATTTTTTTTCCTTGTAATTATTAACCTCAGTATATTGGAATGACTGTGATCTATGAATGAGTGATCCTACTAAACAACACCCCCATACCCCTCAACAAAACCCCAAAAATTCTCGGCCTAACATTTGACACTCACCTCACCTTCTCCAAGCACATTCAAAATACCACCTCAGCCGCAAACAGAAAACTCAACATCCTCAAAACAGTGGCCAATACAGACATAAACAACAACATACAAACCTCAATTGCAATCTACAAACAATTTATACGCCCCACCATTAACTACGCCTCCCCTATCTGGCACCCTCTGCTCTCCGCAAAATTAACGAACACTCCAAATAACGCAAAAATAAAGCCCTTCGCACCATACCGGCTGCACACCACAACCCCTCAACACTACATAACGAAACCAAGATACTACTATAAAGGAACACCTCGAAATGATAGGCACCCAATTTTACGCAAAAACACGTCTACCCACACACCCATGTCACAATACTCTCCTCCAACCTACCCCACAGAGACTAACACACCCTCCATCGTCCACAGGCGCCTTTTACAAACAGATCCTAAATCACATCCCCCCTCCTCCCCCCAATACCACAACAACCAAACATACATACTAACACATTCATACTTGATCAACAGACCTCCAAACAACACCTAACGACCCCCCCCCCGAAATAAACCCGACTTCAACAACCTCCCAAGACACTTACAAACCTCACTTGCAAATTGAGATGCGGTCACCGACCTACACATTACAACACAAATAAACCAGGAGCATCTCCCACCTGTACTAGATGCGGAATGGCCCGGAGACCGTGAAACACTTTCTA
>SEYY01000361.1:108742-123742 GCA_009176605.1 Armadillidium nasatum
TTGTTGCTGCATTTAGAAGGTTTTGTGCTAAGCATAACATTCCTAGGGTAATTTGGACAGACAATGCCTCATATTTTAGAAGGTGGTGAAAAAGTAATTCAAAATTTATTTGATTCTAATGAAATTAGTAACTATTTTCAGCAAAATAATATTAAATGGAAGTATATACCAGTAAAATCACCCTGGTATGGTTCAATATGGGAACGCAGTATACAAAGTGTGAAAAACTGTATAAAAAAGAGTGTTGGGTTGAACCAATTAAATTTATTTGAAACTATTAACATTGATAACAGAAATTGAGAATGTTGTCAATAACCGACCATTGACATATGTTGATAATGAAATTGATGACTTCGAACATTTGACACCTAACCATCTGTTGAAGGGTTATTCAACCAATTTATTACCTGAAAATGGCAATTATAATAATGTAGATTATTCAGTGGACCACATGAGTTTAAATAATGAATTAAATAAAAAATTAAAAATTAAAAACCAGTTTGTCTCTAGGTGGGAAGCAGAATACTTAGCTTCTCTGAGGGAACGTAATAAAGATTGTTATAACAACAAATATTGGGAGGATAACATCAAAATAGGGGATATTGTACTTATCCATGATACAACTCCCAGACTTACATGGTCATTAGGTAGAGTAACTGATTTACTAACTGGAGAAGATGGAATCACAAGAGTTCCTCGACTGAAGACTTCCGCAGGTGAAACAACAAGAGACATAACTTTACTATATCCAATGGAAACTAGTTACAATAATTCTGACAATTCAAATAAAGAAGAGTCTAATGTAAACCCTCTTGAATCTCCAGTTCTTAAAACTACAAATAGACCAAAAAGAAAAGCAGCAACCAAAGCTGATCTATTTCTTAAAGATAAAATCAAGAAAGGTGAAATTTAAAAATGTGTATATATTAATTTCTTTTCAGGTGAAATATTTGTATATTTGGTATTTGTAAGGTTTTGACATTTAAAATGCAACACTTTTATATTTGAAAGTGAGGATATTTTAGGTTTAGTTTAGTATTAAGGAATAAATGCTACATTTTTCAATGAAAAATGAGGATGGTAATTAAGGTCGCTTCTTTTGTTAGAGATCTTAATAAAACAAATGCTACATTTTTTGACATTTCAGAAAATGAGGATAGTTTAAAGGGTAACCATTTAAGATTAAGCAATCAAAATATAATTTAATTTTGATTTCATTGATTTTTAAATTTATAAATATATAAATTTTAAATTCATTAATTATTAAATTCATATTGATTATTAAATTTAAAATTCTTAATTTTTCTTCTTTTAATGTTACCATGTTACCTCACCATCTTAACTTTGGAGGAAGAACAGTTCAAAAAGAAAAACTAATGTTGAAAACATTACTTTTTCTTTCTTCCCCCCAGACTTTATATATATATATATATATATATATATATATATATATATATATATATATATATATATATATATATATATATATATATATATATATATATATATATATATATTATATATATATATATATATATATATTATATATTGCAAAATTAAGGCTTCTATGAATTGATGAATGCTTTGCTCTTTTACTGTAATCTAGCTTAGGGTATGCGCCGTCCTAGAGCTTAGAGTTCTATATAAGAAGTTATTTTCCTCTTACCTTGCTTTAGTATCGTTTCCTTATGAATAATATTGTGTATAGTTTGGTATTAAACAATATTCTTGCTTACGAATTTATTTTCTATTAGAATGTTCACAAAATTTACAAAGATCAATCAAATCTATTACAATTCAAAAGCGTGTTGTTTTACCGGCTTTTAGTTTCAGAATCTTTTTACAATGACGCTAACAAAGATCGATACTATATCGATATATCGCTTATTTAAGCGATATATCTGTAACTATCTCGATACATATCGATTATTAATAATTATTTACATATAATAAAAAATTAAATATTATCAATACAACCTTTATTCCAAGATGGTGACACTATATCGGTAACCATCTCGATACATATCGATTATTAATAATTATTTACATATAATAAAAAATTAAATATTAACAATACAACCTTTATTCATATATATATATATATATATATATATATATATATATATATATATATATATATATATATATATATATATATATATATATATATATATATATATATATATATAATTTATAAAATAACCATAGTGAGTTGAATTGAGTTTTAAGACCTATGGTTACAAAAGAGAAGAAATGAAAACCAACTAAAAAACAACGCAAGGAAAAGCTAACTCTAGGCTGTGGCAGAATTAATATAAGAACGATGAAGTCAAGTTTAAAAGTGAAACTTAAATTTATATTATAGCTCTTTTATTTTAACAACAGCCTAGATACAGTGGCTTTATTGAAATTATAAAAGGACCGGTCCTAAGAATCTTCAGAAAACCAGTACCAGTAAATAAGGTGAGGAATTTCCTGCATTCTTTTATTAACCTTAGGTCCCTAACTTTATTCTTAGCTCACTGTGTTTACTTATAAATTAATAAGTAATTAATTATTATATTTTTTTTATACGATACCGTGGTCTTCTTGATTATTTTTACTTTATAATATAGTGGACCATTTCCTCTATAAGTAATCTTAATCAAAATCTTAAATTTCCTTGACTTAGGCCCTTGCCAGAGTTGGGTGTCTGAGGTAATAAAAATATTCATTCATAATATTTTTTTTTGTACTTATTGCATGCTTCACCAGCTTAAAATAATGTCTGGGAAACTCACAGACTCATATCTGAGTATTAAGAAAAACCAAGAGGATACAAAGAGGAAGAGAATTCAAAGATAGTGCAACTGTTCCCTTTTTTTTTTTTTTTAGTTTAGTAAAATTCTTCTGCCCTCAGGAGCACCCCACTTTACTGTACGGAGGAAAATCCACAATAAAAGTAAGAATTTCCTTTCTTTTTGTAAACAAGAACAAAGTAGGATGACTAGGCTAAGAATCTGTTACTTTCATATATATATATATATATATATATATATATATATATATATATATATATATATATATATATATATATATATATATATATATATATATATATATCAGTTTATATTGATGTAGTGTTCTATAGTGTCCTATTTTTCAGAGTATATACTTTGTTGAAAAACCTTTAATGAAAAAAAATAGAAATTGACTTGAACTATTTTATATATTGTTATATAATTAAGATCCTAACATAATTAAAGAAAAGAAGAGAAAGTTTATAAATTAAGAACATCAAATTGAAAAAGATCAAATAGTTACTGGGAAGAATATTTATATCCTGAAAAGGAGTACCACCCGTCTCCAGAAAGCTTAAAAGAATAACAATCCAAAAGAAGTCAAGTGACGTACAATCAGCCAGAGTGCCACTATTGACACTTGGATACCACAGTCAGAATCAGGAGAAGTTTTGCCCTTATTAAAGGTAAAATTACGGGTGGAAAAGTTGTTCTTGAATAAAATTTAACCAAAAATATGCAATAATAATAGTGTCAAAAAGTTATAATTTGTAAATTTTTAATAGGGAACTGGTTTGGAACTGGTTTGGAATTGGTTATGAACTGGTTAAGAAACTGGTTGTAGATGAACAAAATCATTGAGAGAAGAAGAACTGGTTGAAGACATAAAAACTGTTTGTTTCTTGGATAGGAAAGATTCTTGAGGAGTTGAAATTGTTGAAGTTGCATATTGAATTGAGAATCACTTATTTGTATCATTAGGATCATTGTATACATAAACTCATCTCATTATTCATCCTATTAATACACTAACCCATCATGGAGGGATGTAAGGTATGTTTTTTAAACATTATATATACATGAATCCTTATTCATCATATATATAAATATTTATCCATAATATAATTATTTCTTTTATTTTCATTATTATTATTTGATTATTATTATCATTAATATTATTTGATTATTATTATTATTACTAGTATTATTATTATTATTATCCTCATCTTTATCATCGATCATAAATATATGATATACATGTATGTATATATTTGGGAATTTGAAAGATTGAAATAAAAATAACATAAGAAATTAACAATAAGGATTGTTAATAGCATATCACCTAAAATTATCATCATTTGTGTAAAAATATTTCTCATTCATATAAATAAGATTTTCTGATTTGTTTTGTGTTCTGATTTTTCCCAAATTTATGTTAAATAGCTTGCAACCGCGCTTACTGGTTTATTTAATTGTGAGTATTTTTCTTTGTTAATAATATTCTGTTTTTTTTGTTTTTCTGTTTGTTGTTTTTTTTGTTCGACAGGTTTGATTCAGGAAAGTAGAAAGGATTGGAGACGTAGTTTATTGAGAGGTAGTGTCTGGAAGAATTAGCTTTTGACAACTTGGGGGGAGGTTTTTTTTAAGATTATCCCCAGTGTAGCAGAAGTTTTCTTTTTAACAGAAAAAGTTGGTGAGTCTTTAAAATCTCTATTTTTCTTACCTTTAATCTTTTACTGTTTTTTTTACAGACCAGAAATCTACCACCCTCTTCAATATATTATATATATATATATATATATATATATATATATATATATATATATATATATATATATATATATATATATATATATATATATATATATATATATATATATATATATATATATATATATATATATATATATATATATATATATATATATATATATATATATATATATATATATATATATATATATATATATAATATAATATATATATTATATAATCATGAAATATAAATAGTATTATAAAGGATTTCTTCATTGGCAGGAATAAAATAACTCCTAAAGTTTAAATGTTAAAAAAAGAAAAATTCCATTAAGATCTAGATAGATCTGGATCTTTAAAAAAATGTCTGGAAATAATCAAAAACTGGATATATATATATATATATATATATATATATATATATATATATATATATATATATATATATATATATATATATATATATATATATATATATATATATATATATATTACCTTTGCAATTGTGAGATCCAATGAATGCATCCTGGTCTTATATCTCTAAAAATAATTGATTTTGAAAGATTTTCTTTTATTTCCCTTAACTGATTCAATGCTTCGTCTGGAATTTCTTCGTGATATGGTAATAATTTATTATAAACCAGTGTTTTTTGAGCTTTACGAGTTAAAATGGAAGCCTCTGACATTCTGCTTCAAATTTAATTTAATTTCAGGAGTAATTCATGTAAAGTACAATACAAACTATTATTCCAATCTGTTCAATATATATATATATATATATATATATATATATATATATATATATATATATATATATATATATATATATATATATATATATATATATATATATATATATATATATATATATATATATATATATATATATATATTATGTTATTTGTTTTGAGGGAATTGTGGCAAATATAAAGTAAAAATAAAAAGTAAAAATAAATTAAATAAATAAATAAATAAATATATAAATAAAATAAATAAATAAATAAATAAATAAATAAATAAATAAATAAATAAATAAATAAATATAAATAAATAAATAAATAATAAATATATATATATATATATATATATATATATATATATATATATATATATATATATATATATATATATATATATATATATATATATATATATATATAAAAAGTTGGGGATCGATCTCCCAATATTTAGATTGATGTTTATATTTTACTTTAGGAAGTAGGGGTATCAATCTCCAGATATTTTGATTAACTTATACATTTTACTTGATTGTGCATGAAAATGATCCTACATCAGCGACCTATTTTAGGTACAATAGAATTAAGACGTACCAACAAGGCTTACATTAAAACTGTGTAAATAATTTATGATATTTAAATATACTAAATTTTAAATTCTTTCAAAACAAAACAAAATGAACTTAAAAAAGAAGGCAGAAAAACAAAGGTAAAAAATTACATTTTATATTGCACAATGGAAAGTTTGTTTGCAGGGACAAACTTAGGCCCCAACATTTTGCAGAGTTGGTGACAAACCTAGTGTTGATTCGTGAAAGAAATAAATAAACAAAACAAATGAAATAATATTTTTAAAAAATTTTAACAACTAACAAGTGAATAAGCTAAGATTATGGACTGACCAGCGTCCCAGTCCCGGCGGCAGACCCAGCTAATAATCATGGAAAACCAGGGTTTGCCTGCCGGGGTTAAAATTGCAAATTATACTTTTTTAATGATGGTTTAAATCAATCAAAATATAAGAAAATTAAGATTTTTGTCCTCAAATTTTCAATATTTTCTTTTGTTTTGTTTCTTTTGACCGCTAATCTTCTAGTGAATTTCATCTTTGTGTTTTCATTTTAGATGCTCCCATAAAGATTTGGTTGAAAATTTTTTACTTGGAGCAACTGGAGGTCCTCTTCTAATTTCCTGACTGCAGATGTTACATTTGATTATTTCGAGCCTATCCTGAAAATATTTAAGTTACTCCCATATAGCTGAAACTAATCTTTTAGCCATAGTGAAAGTATCAAAAAAAAGAATTTTGAAATGTATCTAAATGATACAAATTTGATACACAGCAATAAAATAACAATTATATATATGTATAAATACAGGTTATCTTGATAATTTTATATCTTACATTTTTTTCAAACTTTAACTTAGGGTTTTACCTACTATTGTGAATCAGGAAAAAATTTTGTAGCTTTTTCAAATTGTTATTATACAAAATCTGTAGTTTTCTGAAATTTTTTTCTGAAAAATGCATATAATCATTAATTTAAGTGAATATTGACTATTGTCTCCTTCCTTATAATTAAATCTAATTTTCTTAACCTAAAATTTCAGTGCTTTTGACCTCTACAAATTTTAAACAATTCCAGGCCTGGTTGGTTCCTAGCTAAGATGAAACAAGATATCATTGTGAAGTAAATAATAAATTTCAATCATAGAAAAGTTAAAAATAATTAAAAAACTGTAATTTTATGAATTAATATAAATTTTCAACAATTTTAATATACATTAGGCCTCCAATTGAAATTAACTTAGCACCAAAACTAACTTGGGCCTACTGTGTTGAACGTACCTATCGTGGTTAAGGTAAACCAAGCGAGCCAAAGAATTTCCCTAACCTTCATTATTATGATAGTGAAAAATGAAATTTATTATAAAAAGTGAAGCTTATATTGCAATATTTCATAACATTAAGACCAAAAGTGATTAATATATTATAACTTTGAAAATTTTAATTTTAATAAACAGTGAAAAACAAATAATAAGTACATAATAAACAAACAATTTCAAAAAAATAAAATTCTGATGCCCTCAAGGAATAGAAAGAAGGGTTCAAACACAAATTAATCTGGTATAGCTGTGCATCCTGAAGAAGTGGATGCTGAAGCACATGCTAATAGAACATATAAGTGACATAGAAAGAAATAATCATTCTAGTCCATCATCTAGTGATAGTTCACGTTTCAGAAGCCCTTCACCTAAGCCTTATAGAATACACCAACAGACACACCGTTCAGGGTTGCCACGATTCAACAAAACAGACAGACAAGTGGCTACAAAAGTTGGAATTTTTATTTCAGCTTTACTTTGTTACTAATTCCATTAAACGGGTCCAGCTCATGGGCCCTCTCTTACCATCTACTATAATTTCCCAGATTCAACCTCCTATAACTGAATATACCTACAAGGATTTGAGAAAAATTTTAATCAAAACATATGCTCCATCAGTCAGAGAGAAAGTTGAGAATTTATTTCAATAAAAGTTGAAGCCTGTTGAGAAACCCTCAGCTTATCTTAATAGAGTGCAATTTTCACTTGGAGATCCAGCTTTTGAAGTCATGCTTCATAAGAATGAAAAAGTCATAAAGGAAATATTTCTTCAGGTCTTACGTGAAGACACTGCTCCTGTTCTAGAGGTACTAACAGGAGACATCTCAATTTATGAAATGGCAGCAGCAGATAAATATATAGAAAGAAGAGGAAGAACTGCTTCAGATCCCTACAGCATGATTCAGTCAATACCATAGATTCCTTCCTTCCTACTAGACCTTCAAGAGAACCCACACACCAACTGTCAACAATGTTTCCAGCAGTGAATTGGCTAGAATATCCAGTCAAATTGCAGAGTTGTTCTAAAAGATTTCCTCACATGTACATGAACAAAAGAGGCTGGAAATAAATATTTATATAAAATGGGGATCATTTCAGGTTCAGCCAAAAACAGTTCAATTAAGCCCCTCTCAATGTTTTTATTGTCTTTTTATTCAAAATAGAGCTTTTATGAAATGATTTCCATTTTATATAAATATTTATTTCCAGCCTAATAGGAACGAACTTCTGTTCACGACTGTACATAGACTGGAAATACACATGCTGCATAATGACAATGGTCAAACAAGAGGTCATTTCTCCCAAAGGCAGGTCACCTTCCTTATTTCAACCAGAAGATGCTTTCTGCTATTACCATTACAAGTTTTGTGAAAAAGCTAATAGGTGCCAAGGAGGCAGTTGTAATGGGCATCAATGCCATCACAACTTCCCACTTCAGAACCATTCTCATCTTTCCTCAGGAAACAATGGTGAGGTGTATAATAAATCATACAGGATAGGAGCATTTTATAGAGTTCCTGATCAGAGTCAAGTATTAGATGAAGAAATGGTGAAGGAAATCAAGGTAGCGTGTGAAAATAATGTAAAAGGGGTAGTCATATTGGGTGATTTTAATTTTCCAGACATTGAGTGGAATACTTTGAGTAGTATAGTTAATAGAAGTTCAGTATTTGTAAATTGTATACTATACAACTTTTTGAGTCAGATGGTCCAAGAACCAACAAGGCATGCAGCATTGTTAGATTTAATATTAACAAATGATGAGAATATGGTGAATGATATCAAAGTTGGGGAGACTTTAGGAACTAGTGATCATTATATTATTAGATTTAACTGGAATATGAGGTCTGGGCCCAAATTGCAAGTCAATAGGGAAAAGATATTAGATTTCAGAAACGGAGATTTTAGCAAATTCCGAGCAATGCTCGAATGAAATTGACTGGGATAAGGAGTTTAATGGTCAAAATTGTTTCATCATGTGGGAATACTTCAAGCAAATATTGGCTACCATTCAGTCTGTGTGTTTTAAAGATAAATCCATTAGGGTGGCAAATAGAAAACCTAATTGGTGGAGTAGAGATATAATAGAGAAAATCAGTGAAAAGCATAGATGTTTGAAAATATTCAAAGGTAGGAGCAGGAGTGAAGATTTGGAACATTATAAGAGAATTAGGAATGAACTTAACCAATCAATAAGAAGAGCAAAGAGAATGGCAGAAATTAATTTGGCAAGGAACAGTAATAAAGACTTGAAAAAGTTTTTTAGCTTTTAAAAATTTAAAAGCAAGGATAAGAAAATTGGTCCAATTAAAATTGATGGAAATTTAGTAAGTTCAGATAAAGAATTGGTTAACATTTTCAATGCTTATTTTGCATCAGTGTTTACTGAGGAAAGGTTGGATAGTTTAGAGACTAATAGCTCTAGTATACATGTAATGAATAGGTGTACAGCATTTCAAATTGAGTTAAATGAAATTGCATCTTTACTAGAACATATTGACCCAAATAAGGCAGCGGGTCCGGATGGTGTGTATGGTAGAATTCTAAAAGAGGGGAGTAGCAGTATTGCAAAGGCACTGTATTTGATTTTTAAGCGATCTATTGCTTTTGGAGAGGTACCTGAGGACTGGAAAGCAGCATATGTGGTGCCCATATTTAAAAAAGGTAGTAAAGAAGATTTAGGGAACTATAGGCCAGTTAGTTTAACATCTCTGGTTGTGAAAATTTTGGAAAAGTTACTGAAAAGTCATATAGAGAAGCATTTAGATGATAACAAGATACTATATAACTACCAGCATGGCTTTAGAAAGGGTAGATCATGTCAGACAAATCTACTAGAATTTATGGAATATATTACTAAATGTATAGACAGGGGTGATCCAGTTGATGTCATATATTTAGACTTTAGCAAGGCTTTTGATAAGGTACCCCATGTTAGGCTGATGCAAAAGTTGTCGCAGTATGGTATAGATGGAATGGTACACAATTGGATTAAAGAGTGGTTAAAGAACAGAAGGCAGTGTGTATTACTTAATGGTAATAAGTCATTATGGGAAACGGTGAAGAGTGGGGTCCCACAAGGGTTCTGTGCTGGGACCACTTTTGTTCCTTATATATATAAATGATTTAGACAAAGGTCTTAAATGCAAGGTTTCTAAGTTTGCAGATGATACCAAAGTGGTTACCTCAGTAAGGAATAATGATGGATGCATAAAGCTTCAAGGTGATCTAGATAGACTTCTTGGTTGGGCAGAGAGGTGGCAAATGAACTTTAATTAATAGTAAAAAATGTAAAGTTCTTCATGTAGGTTACTCAAATGAAGGATTTAATTATGAAATGAATGGGGAGTGGCTTGAGACTGTGGACCAAGAAAAGGATTTAGGTGTGATAATTAGCAGTAATCTGAAGGTGGGTGATCAATGTTTGGAAGCAAGGAATAAAGCTAATAAGATGTTAGGTATAATTAATCCGCAATGTAGTTTACAAGAGCAAAGAGGTTATAAGCAAACTATATAATAGCTATGTCAGGCCAGCATTAGAGTATTGTGCACAAGTTTGGGCTCCTCATTTAAGAAAAGACATAGATATGCTGGAGAGAGTACAACGTCAAGCAACAAGGATGATTTCTGGCTTTGAAAATAAGAGCTATGAAGAGAGGTTGAAGGAGTTAGGAATGTTCTCAGTTGAAAGGAGATTTCTCAGAGGGGATATGATACAAGTTTACAAAATATTTGCATCTGACAGTAATACAGAGATTGAAAAATACTTCATAGTGGACCATGAAAGAGTAACTAGAGGACATAATAAGAAAATTAAAAAGAAGCTATGCCATCTCGATCTAAGAAAATACTCTTTCAGTAATAGAGTTGTTAATTTTTGGAATGACTTGCCACAAGAGATTGTTGACTGTGATTCTCTTGTCAAATTTAAAAAGGGGCTAGATAGATATATGGATGGTTTGGGTATTATATAGAATAATCTGACTAAGCCAAATCAGCGGGTATATATGAATTTTTGGATCAACAGATCAACCTATGACTAAGCCTAAAGGCAGTTTTTTGTAGTGGGTGATGGTTCATTGAGTATTGCATGTGTAATGGGGTTTAGTTTTACTTTTATCTATGCATGACTATGCATGAATGAACTGATAACTAGGATGGGATAGACCTAGTCTTTTGTGCATGTATTAGTATTGTTATTGTTATTATTTGTTTGGACTGGGACAGTCTCGATAGGCCCTTGTGGCTTCTAACTGTCTCTATTTTCCTATGTTCCTATGAATATTGCATGTATAATTGGGCTTAGTTTTACTTTTATCTTTGCATGAATGAACTGATAACTAGGGAAGGGATAGACCTAGTCTTTTGTGCATGTATTAGTATTGTTATTGTTATTATTTGTTTGGACTGGGACAGTCTCGATAGGCCCTTGTGGCTTCTAACTGTCTCTATTTTCCTATGTTTCCTATGAAGTTAAGCCCCATTAAAAGAAATTTAAAAGTGTGATTTAATAATACAATAAAGTGTAAGAGAGGTAGTAATAATACTGCATGCATAATATATGAAAAAATGAGGAAGAAAATAAGAGCTACCCCCCAATAAATAATGATAATACTTTGAGTTTTATAAATTCAAATAATATTACTTCATTGCCTACTTAAACAAATAAAATAAATTATAATAACAACTATGTTAAACTTCCTGTAATGGTATTGCTACTACTGATATAAAACTAAATATTTTAAGCAAAAGATTATCTGTCCAGTGAGATTGAACATTGTCATAAGGAAAAAAACATTTTTTCTTTATAATAGTGTTAAGGGTAAGAATATGCATTATCAAGATGGCAAAAAGTCAGTCACAGTGCAAGAGCCATTAGCTCTTCACAAAAATACTGAGGCCGGTTGAAAATGCAAATTTTTATAATTTCTCTCTTCTGCATCATCCATATCTTTGATGCTAAGAGTTATATCTCATTGAAACTGGAAGTGAATTGTACATACTTAAAAGCTTCTGCAGATGAGAAGAAAGAATCTATTGGGTCATTCCGCATCAACACAATTATAATGAAAATTTTACCTCACCATCTCCAATTTCCATGAAATTTTAAACAATGCTTAACTGAATGGAGACTAGGAATAATCCCAAATTTTAGGAAAATATTTCAAACCATTTAGAAACTACAGTCATGTAAATTTCGAGAAAATTTTGGAAAATGTGAGACCAGCATATTTTCAAATTAAGATATTAACTCTTCCAGTTATGCTAGAACAATGAGAATGGTATCATTTTATAGCATTTTTTCAACCTCTTTCCAATGATAACAATATGGCTTATGAGGAAAAAAAAATTTTTTTATTTTTTTTTAATTAAAATTTTTGTGTAGAAGTACATCATGAAAAATTTTCAAACAAATTAAGGAAATACCTTATACATATGTTAATTGTCTGGCAAAGTTTAATTATGGGATGATGGCTTCATATTTTAAAATATTTATTAAAAAATAATGTTTTATAAAAATTTGAGATTTTGATTAAAATTCAAGCTTTACAAACTATTGTGAACATTCTAAGTGTCATATTACTCAAAATACAATATGTATTTATATCAAAAAGTGAATATTAATCCTTTTCCCATCTTACAAAGAAAAATATTTATTGATATTAATTTGTACTTTTTAAACCATTTAAAACTTTGTTTTACTACTTGCCTTTTTAATTCCTATTTTCATTGGTGGTAGTTTGAAAAAGCAGTATCCATTTAAGAAAGGTCATCATATGAAAGCACAAAACCTTCCAATTGGGGTTGTAGGATTCACTTTACACAGAACATCTATGATAGGTACCCATAATACATCAGGCTTTCGTGAATAAGCAAATGAAAGAGAACCAGATGGTTCAAGAAATGTTACAGAAATTTCATCAAGTTCTTGATTTTTCTCCAGAACACAAGCTAACCACCACTTGTTATTGTACACTACCGTAATGTATCCAAATATCTCATCAATGAGGAATTTTTGTGGTGATAGTGTCACAATTTCAGTGTAATATTCAGTAGCCTCTGAAAACAATTTTACATGTATCTTTGATGTGCTTGAATTCACTGGTAGGGAAGCATGAAATTGCTGTGTACCATGAATAGTTAATGCTTGCCTAAAATGATCACACATAAAGGATTCTGATTACATATACTCTTCTTGAGTTGAATATGCAAAGTTTACTGATGGGATATATTTAACTACCCACCAAAAGAGTTGAGTAGGTGTCAGTATTTGATGCTCATAAGGCCGTTGTAGACTAGCTCATGCTGCGAGTCTTTTAACTGAACCACCAAGTCTATCACAAGGTCCTTTACCATGAGCTGTGGCTGAAAAATGCAATTCAGCTTTAATATTGAAATCCTCCTTAATTTTCAAGTTGCAGCGATCTATAGAAATCCATTGGTGGAACTTTACAAGCTATTGAGGGTGGATTGCACAATATTTTTGCAAGACAATGTTTATAGGTTTTTAAATCACCATATGTTAGCACTCCTAGCTTGCTATTTTCTAACATCAACTTGACATTTTGGTGAACCGTACACATACATACAGCATGAGTGCCGCACTGACCAACTATTACACATTATTTTGGTCTCAACTCTGCAAATTTAGCGAAATCAATTTTCATGTTGGGAAACCCTTCTTTGAATAATATGTGGGCCTCTTTTAAGATGCCTAGTTTGAACTTTTTTTGAATTTTATTATTATATCCATCTGATTCTACTACAAGTACTGTTATGCAATCTTTTACACCTGGCACTACCCTGCTTATGTCATCATTTTCATAAAATGAACAAACAGTTTGCTCTATATCCTCTGTAAGATGCTTCCCTGGTTTTAGGTTAGGACATTCCACAATGCCCTTTTCTTTTAGCAGTTTTTTTGACTGCCATACTATGAAATTTGGTGCATTGATTCTCTCATGATTTTTTGTATGGACCACATGTCTGGTATGCAAGTTAGTATCATTAACCTTTTTTGTCCTATTTGTATGATTTGAATATTGAACTTTCAGATTTTGCAGAACTAACTTTTCTAGATCCTCAGCATTATTGTCTGAGTCTGAGTCTTCTGCTTCCCTAAAATATTACGCTTCAAAGCTGAGTCAATCTTTTTTACTTTAGACTTAGAATAATACTTTGACACAATTTTCTTAAATGCTCTTTATGTAACCCTCCACTATATGACTGCCATTCTGGTAAGTGTTCTAATTCTTCAGTAAACTGAAGACCTAATTATTTGATATTTTCAATAATTTGATTGATGATGTAGCGGAAATTGTTACAACAGCAATTTGCAAAATATAAAATGGGTCTCTCTCCAAGAAACTGAAAGGAAACAAATAACCACACACTCAAAAGTTCTAGTTTATTAACAAATTTTAAGGAAGAAATGTACACAACACAACTTATTTTACAAAATATACCTGAACTCATCAATGAATAAAAAGAACCAAAATAGAATATCCAATAACCCAAAATTTTAGAAAGACAGACAAAATAACCAAATTTAAGAAAATAATTACAAATACAACATTTTAACAAAATTATATGAAACAAATTATATGTTGCAATGTGCAAAATATAATAAAAGTAATACATAAAATACACACAAAGGTTAACTTTATTATTTTAAAAAATACTGTCCTTCACAGTTAAGCAAGTACTAATACCCTCACTAATACCAATAATAATAATAAAGAATATGTATATTATTATCATCAATACTCTTTTTACAAATAACTTGTACACTGAATTTCATAAAATTTCAATATCACAAAAACAATATTTATTCATTAATT
>SEYY01000361.1:128742-138078 GCA_009176605.1 Armadillidium nasatum
TCTTTCTGGCATTTTGCAAAAAATGTTAACTCTAACTTTGCTTCTTCCTCTTTCCCTCCTTTAATATCTTCCGACGGCACAACTGCTGTTTTACCTTCTAAAGCTGAACTCTTTGCTTAAACTTTTGCCTCTAATTCAACCTTAGACGATTCCGGAGCTATTCCTCCTCCTTCAACCCCTCTAACTCAATCATTATGCCTAAAATTGTAATTTCTTCTAAAGATGTCATTTCTGCTCTCTCTGAGCTTAACACTAAGAAGGCGTATGGTCCCGATGGTATTCCTCCTGTGGTTCTCAAAACTTGTGCTTCCGAGCTTGCACCCTGCCTTGGTAAACTATTTCGTCTTTGTCTCTCTACTTCAACCTTCCCTTTTTGCTGGAAACGTGCGCTCATTCAGCCTGTGCCGAAGAAGGGGGACCCCTCTCAACCTCCAACTACCGTCCTATTTCTTTGACCTCCGTTCTCTTCTAAAGTTTTCGAATCTATCCTTAACAGGAAGATTTGGAAACATCTCAATTCTTCTAATCTTATCTCTGATCGCCAGTATGGCTTTCGTAAGAAACGCTCTACTGGTGATCTTCTTTCCCTTCTCTCTGACTCTTGGTCCTCCGCTCTTCGGCATTTCGGTGAATCTTTTGCTGTGGCGCTAGACATATCGAAAGCCTTCGATAGAGTCTGGCACAAAGCTTTGATTTCTAAACTTCCCTCTTTCGGTATCTATCCTTCTCTCTGTGATCTCTCTCTAATTTCCTTTCCGGTCGTTCTATAGCCGCTGTTGTAGACGGCCACCGTTCTTCCTTTAAATCTATTAATAGTGGTGTTCCTCAGGGTTCTGTCCTATCCCCAACACTTTTTCTACTTTTCATTAATGACCTCTCTATTACCTCATCTCCTATCCACTCCTATGCTGATGACTCCACCCTTCATTATTCCTTCCAGTTTTGAAAACGTCCCACCCAACAGCAGTTGATAGACTCGAGAAGGGTAGCCTTGGAGCAACTAACCTCTGATCTTTCTCGTATTTCAAATTGGGGCAGAGAAAAAATGGTCGTTTTCAATGCCTCAAAAACTCAATTCCTTCCATCTCTCCACTCGACACAATCTTCCACACAACTATGATATCTTCTTCGAAAACACACAACTCAAACCTTCATCTGTTCTTAATATTCTTGGTGTTTCTTTTTCTCGTGATCTTTCTTGGAAAGATCACATTACTTCTCTTTCTAAACAAGCTTCTAAGAGGTTGGGTGTTCTGAGGCGCCTTCAGAATTTCTTCACGCCACCCCAGTTGCTTTCTCTGTATAGGGGTGTTGTTCGCCCCTGTATGGAGTATGCTTCGCACATCTTGGAGTGGTTCCACACATACAGCTCTCCTTGAAAAGTGGAGTCTAGGGCTTTTCGTCTTATCAACTCTCCTGCTCTTACTAACTTCTCTTCAATCTCTTTCTGCCCGATCGAATTGTTGCGTCACTCTCTCTATACTATCGCTATTACAACGGACACTGCTCTTCTGAACTCTCTCGTTGCATACCTCCTCCATTGAGAAGAGCTCGTGCGACACGCCTTTCTACACATTCTCATCCTTTCTCTTGTCCAACTCTCCGATCCCAGACTTAACCGCTATGCTCAATCTTACATATACTCTACTGGTAAAGTCTGGAACACACTCCCTTTATCTGTTTTCCCAACTTCCTTTGATTTGCAAACACTTTCAAACGCCGTTGTATCTGGACATGTCTTCCTCTAACGACCAAGATCTGTAATTTTCCCAACTCTGCTGGAAACTGGTATTATTATTATTATAAATATTATTATTATTATATATATATATATATATATATATATATATATATATATATATATATATATATATATATATATATATATATATATATATATATATATATATATATATATATATAGCACACAAAAAAAAAACATTTTACCATTTTTCATATATAATTTCTGATCAAAATAATATTTTCAATTTTTGAACTATGGGTTAAATGTGTGTAGGTCTAAGGTATATAACCTAGAAAGGAAATTTGAATTGAGCGAATAGTTTAAGAAATATGGGATAAAAATTGAAATATTTAAAAAAAAAAACACATGAACACAAAAAAAAAAACACCCTTAAAAAAGGTCCTTAACACCTATTATATCATTTATTAATGTATATAAGTAATATATTTGGGTATATTGTGATGTTTTTGAATGGAAAAAATTAAAAATTTTCATAATTAAAAAAAAAAAAAAAAATTTTAAAAATTTAAAAAAATTTAAAATTAAAAAAAAAAAAAATTTAAAAAGAAGAAAAAAAATAAAAGTTAAAAACTTCACTAACCTTGACACATTCTAATATCCTTCTTCCTTAAAATGAAATGCCCAACCCACACCCCCACCCTGCTTCCTGAACACTCTGGTAAACTGGTTCCAGAGTGTTCTTATTCTTCCCTGCACATCATTTTCTATTTTAATAGCATTTCCAACAGCTAGAGAGTGGGGGATTGGGCCGTAGAAAATACTTGTTGCAGGCACAGTTTCAAGGTCAGCTGATGGTTTTGCCACCCAACGACCTGCTCCTCTAAAATCAAGGAATTTGAAGACAACTTTGTCTATATTAGAGTCTTCATCTTCAGAGAAGACATTCTTAAGCCTGCCTATGTAATACTTAAAGGGATCATCAAAGTGGACGGCAAACAACTTCTCCGCAATTATCTCTCTCCAATTTTCACTGTTTAAGGCAATTTTTATTTTTGAAATATGTTCTTGAATTTCTATATTGTCATCTTCATCTGTAACTTCATCATCATCATCATCATCATCATTGCTGCTACTTGTGTATATTAATTTTCTTTTTGAACCCCTCTGGGGACGCTTTGAAGTTTGTTGGGATGTCTCTGCTGATGTTGATGCTTCTTCGTATTCTACTACTGAGATGCTGGACTGGCACGTTACATGGGTTGCTGTCATTGGTACCCTTTTTCCTCGTCATGATAGTCTTGATGCTCTTGTCTGACTAAACCTACCAGCAACGATGTCCAAGAAGCTTGATGGTGATTGTGTTTCTGATGCTATAGGTGTTGATGAAGTTGGCTTTGGCTGGCCCTTTGGAATCCAAACCCAACTTCCTTCACATGAGTTTCCCCCTCTGTTTTTAGGCTTAGGGAATTGAGCAGTATCTGGATACTCTACTGGCTCATTATCAACCTCAAGAGTTGGTGTTACAGGTTCTTCTGGCTCATTCATTTCCTCTGGTTTACCCATTTCTATCCATTTATTATATTTTTGTAGCAGTTCAGGATCGAAGGTGGATGTTTCATACTTGGCTCGATTAAATGGATAGATACCAACTGCTTCAAAACCACTTTTTATATTCTCCTCTGATAACCCTTTGTACCAAATTTTCCCAAGGTTGTTTGCAAACTGTTTCTTGCTCATGGGCCTTATAGGAATACCAGTTGACATGATCCAATTATTTATTTCTTGTTTCCAATAGGTCTTGAGGGGTCCAAAAACTGAAATATCCAGTGGTTGAAGTCTGGATGTTGTGTGGGAGGGCAACTTTACTATGGAGATATTTTCAGCTTTGGCCTTAGTTATGGTGTTGGAACTAAGGTGAGAAATGTGACCATCAAGAATGAGAAGCAGTGGCCTGTTGGGTTTTCGCCTTCATCCATCCACTCTTGCTAAGGTCATACCAAGTGTCAGGCAAAGCTAAGCCATGATCTCCAAGCCAATCTATTGGTATTTGCGTTAAATCTGATGCCTGGGAAGAGTATACAATGAGGGGAGGTAGGGCTTGCCCAGCAGCATTACATGCAGCCAAAATATTGATGTTATCACGACCTGAATCCTGCTATCAATTTTACGACCTGCTGGCCTTTAAGGGAAATGGTCTCTTGTGTTTGTTGGATCTAAGGGGAAGCCAGACTCGTCTAGGTTCCAAATACATTCTGGCCGGTTGAAGAGGTTTAGTCTTGTTAGTTCTTTTTCTAAAAGGTCATAAAAACTGTAAATAAGGAAGGGATTCTTGATATTTTTGAATCGACCAATGTGCATCCCTTTTGTTCTCTTCCGAGACAAGTTGTTTCTTTTCAAAAACCTTCTCAACCATGATCTGCTAGGAAACCAAACTTTTTGTTTTGATCTACGTTTCGATGGTGTTGCTGTAGGTTTATAGTTTGGGTTTTTTATGTCATGAATGACAGCATATTCAGAAACAAAACTTTTAACCTGCTGGGCCGTTGGGGCAAACCCAGAATCTGCCATTTCCTTGATCACTTTCACAAGACTGTTCTCCTCCTCATCTTTCAAAATCAATTTGCGGCCTCTTTCTTTCTTTTTATACACTCCCATAAGCTCCTTCACTTTCCTTCGAAGTAGTTGCCGTCCAATTCCTGTCTTCTGTGCCACCTTCCTATCTGAAATCTTGCCCTGCAAGATGTCTAGTGCAGCAGTTGTCAGTTGATCTTCAGTGAAGGTCTTCTTTGCTGGCATTTTTTTTTTTAATTTATGATATTTTATTATTAATTTGTACTATATAATTTTTTGTAACTATTTCATAAGAGCTGAAAATAAATATATATATATATATATATATATATATATATATATATATATATATATATATATATATATATATATATATATATATATATATATATATATATATATATGGTCTATAATGATGAATGCTTTGTCTTTTACTGTAATCTAGCTTAGGGTATGCGCCGTCCTAGAGCTTAGAGTTCTATATAGAAGTTATTTTCCTCTTACCTTGCTTTAGTATCTTTTCCTTATGAATAATATTGTGTATAGTTTGGTATTAAACAATATTCTTGCTTACGAATTTATTTTCTATTAGAATGTTCACAAAATTTACAAAGATCAATCAATTCTATTACAATTCAAAAGCGTGTTGTTTTACCGGCTTTTAGTTTCAGAATCTTTTACAATGACGCTAACAAAGATCGATACTATATCGATATATCGCTTATTTAAGCGATATATCGGTAACCATCTCGATACATATTGATTATTAATAATTATTTACATATAATAAAAAAATTAAATATTATCAATACAACCTTTATTCCAAGATGGTGACACCCAGAGAATGAATTTCCAAGTAACCAGGTTACTTGAAGATTCATACCTGAACACCCAACCTTCTGACATAGATTTAGAATAGTGATTTGAAGAATAGTGAAAATTAAAGTAATAGAGGAAACTTATTCTAACAAAATGGTATACCATAAAATTTTTTTAAAAATGTACAAATGTAAAATAAAAAAAAAAGTGTTTTTTTTTTTTAATTAAAATATGCATTTTTATATAGCACCTTCAATTTATTTATCAGATTTTCATAATTCATCACTTTCATTACTTAAACTAAAATATGGTTTAATATTAATAATATTTTTGCATTGAACTTTATTATTCTTTTTTATGTAAACATTATTACCGGAAAATTTTACAATGGGATAGGGACATAGGAACATAGGAAAATAGAGACAGTTAGAAGCCACAAGGCCTATCGAGACTGTCCCAGTCCAAACAATTAATAACAAAACAATACTAATACATGCACGAAAGACTAGGTCTATCCCATCCTAGTTATCAGTTCATTCATGCATAGTCATGCATAGATAAAAGAAAAACTAAACCCCATTACACATGCAATACTCAATGAACCATCACCCACTACAAAAACTGCCGTTAGGCTTCGTCATAGGTTGATCTGTTGATCCAAAAATTCATATATATACCGCCAATTTGGCTTAGTCAGATTATTCTATATAATACCCAAACCATCCATATCTATCTAGCCCCTTTTTAAATTTGACAAGAGAATCACAGTCAACAATCTCTTCTGGCAAGTCATTCCAAAAATTAACACTCTATTACTGAAAGAATATTTTCTTAGATCGAGATGGCATGGCTTCTTTTTAATTTTCTTATTATGTCTCTAGTTACTCTTCCACGGTCCACTATAAAGTATTTTTCAATCTCTGTATTACTGTCAGATGCAAATATTTTGTAAACTTGTATCATATCCCCTGAGAAATCTCCTTTCAACTGAGAACATTCCTAACTCCTTCAACCTCTCTCATAGCTCTTTTTTTCAAAGCCAGAAATCATCCTTGTTGCTCGACGTTGTATCTCTTCAGCATATCATGTCCTTTCTTAAATGAGGAGCCCAAACTTGTGCACAATACTCTAATGCTGGCCTGACATAGCTATTATATAGTTGCTTATAACCTCTTTGCTCTTGAAACTACATTGCGATTAATTATACCTAACATCTTATTAGCTTTATTCCTTGCTTCCAAACATTGATCACCCACCTTCAGATTACTGCTAATTATCACACCTAAATCCTTTTCTTGGTCCACAGTCTCAAGCCACTCCCCATTCATTTCATAATTAAATCCTTCATTTGAGTAACCTACATGAAGAACTTTACATTTTTTACTATTAAAGTTCATTTGCCACCTCTCTGCCCAACCAAGAAGTCTATCTAGATCACCTTGAAGCTTTATACATCCATCATTATTCCTTACTGAGGTAACCACTTTGGTATCATCTGCAAACTTAGAAACCTTACATTTAAGACCTTTGTCTAAATCATTTATATATATAAGGAACAAAAGTGGTCCCAGCACAGAACCTTGTGGTACCCCACTCTTCACCGTTTCCCATAATGACTTATTACCATTAAGTAATACACACTGCCTTCTGTTCTTTAACCACTCTTTAATCCAATTGTGTACCATTCCATCTATACCATACTGCGACAACTTTTGCATCAGCCTAACATGGGGTACCTTATCAAAAGCCTTGCTAAAGTCTAAATATATGACATTACTGGATCACCCCTGTCTATACATTCAGTAATATATTCCATAAAGGTTCTACTAGTTATATAGTATCTTGTTATCATCTAAGTGCTTCTCTATATGACTTTTCAGTAACTTTTCCAAAATTTTCACAACCAGAGATGTTAAACTAACTGGCCTATAGTTCCCTAAATCTTCTTTACTACCTTTTTTAAATATGGGCACCACATATGCTGTTTTCAGTCCTCAGGTACCTCTCCAAAAGCAATAGATCGCTTAAAAATCAAATACAGTGCCTTTGCAATACTGCTACTCCCCTCTTTTAGAATTCTACCATACACACCATCCAGACCCGCTGCCTTATTTGGGTCAATATGTTCTAGTAAGGATGCGATTTCATTTAACTCAATTTGAAATGTTGTACACCTATTCATTACATGTATACTAGAACTATTACTCTCTAAACTGCTATCCAACCTTTCCTCAGTAAACACTGATGCAAAATAAGCATTGAAAATATTAACCAATTCCTTATCTGAATTACTAAATTCCATCAATTTTAATTGGGCCAATTTTCTTATCCTTGCTTTTAAATTTATAAAAGCTAAAAAACTTTTTCAGGTCTTTATTACTGTTTCTTGCCAAATTAATTTCTGCCATTCTCTTTGCTCTTCTTATTGACTGGTTAAGTTCATTCCTAATTCTCTTATAATGTTCCAAATCTTCCCCCTTCTCCTACCTTTGAACATTTTTAAAACATCTACGCTTTTCACTGATTTCTCTTTTATCTCTCTACTCCACCAATTAGGTTTTCTATTTGCCACCCTAATGGGTTTATCTTTAAAACACAAAGACTGAATGTTAGCCAATATTTGCTTGAAGTATTCCCACATGATGAAACAATTTTGACCATTAAACTCCTTATCCCAGTCAATTTCATTGAGCATTGCTCGGAATTTGCTAAAATCTCCATTTCTGAAATCTAATATCTTTTCCCTATTGACTTGCAATTTGGGCCCAGACCTCACATTCCAGTTAAATCTAATAATATAATGATCACTAGCTCCTAAAGTCTCCCCTACTTCGACATCATTCACCATCATTTCATCATTTGTTAATATTAAATCTAACAATGCTGCATGCCTTGTTGGTTCTTGGACCATCTGACTCAAAAAGTTGTATAGAATACAATTTACAAATACTGAACTTCTATTAACCATACTACCAAAGATTCCACTCAATGTCTGGAAATTAAAATCACCCATAATTACTATTTCTTTTGCATATTTTCCATGCTCCTTGATTTCCTTCACCATTTCTTCATCTAATACTTGACTCTGATAGGAGCTCTATAAAATGCTCCTATCCTATATGATTTATTATACATAAGAATATCTACCCACACAGATTCCACATCCTGATTTGTTTTAATGTCAGCTATTAACACTGATTCAATATTGCCTTTAACATAGAGTGCTACACCTCCACCACTTCTTCCTCTACGTTGGTATAGGTAAAATGAGTATCCTTCTATTTCATATTCCTGTAGGGAGTCTCCGTAAATGCCTCATTACCCATGCTTCAGTAATGCAAATATGTCTAGATTCTCCTTTATAATGTAACTAATCAACTCATCTTTTTTGTTTCTAAGACTCTGAGCATTTGTGTAAAAACATTTCATACTAAACATGTCCTTATATGTATCCTTTACATCTTGATTTCTAGTAATATCTCCATTTTTATTAATAGGCCCATATTGTAAGGCACCTCTATTTTTATTCATACCACCACCAATCCCATCGTCAATATTAAAATCACCATCTCCACAACTAACAGTGCCAATATTATGCCCTTCACCCCTATTCTTACCTAGTTTCCCGGCAGACATCTCTCCATCCTGCAACTCAGAAGCTGCACACCCTCTCGACTAAGATGCACTCCATATTTGCAAACAGATTCCTGTCCTGAAATTCTTCCCTGTAAACATAAATTCCTAACTCTTTCATTTACACCAAAGGCCCTACTTTCCATTCTAGCCCTGCTCCCAACCTAGGTAAAATACCTGACACTATGCATTTCCTACCACTTACTTTCAGTCTTTCAATCAAATTCCTATAGCTTGCTATCAGTTCCTCTGACCTATAACCTATATCATTTGTACCAACATGGACAATCACTCTTGCATTCACATTCGTATCTGCAATCTCTCTATCTATTCTGTCCACAATATCATTCACTCGTGCACCTGATAACATACTCGCATTCTTTCCTTTTATCCTTATTTCTAAAGGTCCTATCTAAATATAGTATCTGAGAGTCTCCAATTAGTAATGCCTCAGTCTTCCTCTTGGGAAACCCGACATCACAACTGGCACTTCAGATTCCTCCCCATCAGAAAGACAGCTAAACCTTTTCTGCAGGTCACAGGCTAGTGTCCCTCAAGATCCTAATATTATTACTCCTATTCTCTACACACATCTATCTGCAGTCCTA
>SEYY01000362.1:0-17500 GCA_009176605.1 Armadillidium nasatum
GAATTTTTCAATAAAATCAGAATTAATGATCTTCGTATTCATGAAGGAGATATTATTCAGATTCAAGCAAATGTTGACACTAATAATATAAAAATGCACGTTGTTCAAGTTTTCATAGGATATGACTTAGTTAATAAAAATATTATGTTAAGAGATGAACCTATGAGGATGAAGAAGTTGAATTTAATGAAGTGATAATAAAATGATAAAAATATATATAGTGTAACAGATGCTTTTGGAATGGAGGAAGAAGAAAAAGGATGATAAAAAAATTAATGATGGTGATATGGGAAAAATTAAGCATAACGAAAAAGAAAAAAATGAGAATGAACTTGTTTTCAAAGAAAATCATAACAATATTGAAGAAAATATAGATATCAAAAATATTATAATTAACGATAACTTTGATGGCTTTGGTGATATTGGTAACTTTGATGGCTTTGGTGATATTGGTGACTTTGATGGATTTGGTGATATTGGTGACTTTGATGGATTTGATAACTTTGATGCTGAAAATTGGATGAACACATAGAGATAATGTCTTTTAAGCAAAACTTTTTTTCTCTATAATAAATAGATGGAAAACAAATCAGAACTATTAAAAATTTTGAACTATTCAACTGATTATGTACAGACTACAAAATTATCTAATTTAATGAAAGAAGTGACTTACAAAGTTATTGAACTTAGAAAAATAAATACAAAATATGGTCCCGCAATATTTGCAATTCTACGTGTAGGAGAGGATGAAGTAACACATGTGTTCCTTCCAAGAAGATATGTTAATCTCTTGAATGATAAGGAAATTAAATTTTTAAATGAAAGCGATCTTAAAATGCAATATATTGGTGGAGATTATCATCAAATTAATTTTTCATAAACTTTTTTTCTCTATAATAAATGAACGCTTTTCAAAATCTTTCAAAAATAAATGGGTTAACATTGACAGACTAAAAAACTCATAGATCAAAAAACTTTTACTGGTAAAGATATTAAAGAATTTAAGGCATTTTAGATAGATTAATTGGGTACATAAACCTGTTAAACATTTTAGAAAACAATAAACCTCGTGTACAGATAAAAATAGCATATGATTCTTCTTCGGAAGAAGAAGAAGAAGAAGAAGAAGAAGAAGAAGAAGAAGACACTTTTACTAGTTAATATTAGAAGTGACGTTAAACGATTTCGAATCCTAGAAAAAATTAGAAGTGACGTTAAACAATTCAAATCCTACACCCGACCACGATCAGACTAATCATAAAAAAAGGAAAATTATTATATTTAAAATTTTTAAATATAATACTCATATCCTTTTTTTACTCAATCAACTTCCATTTATTAATCTCACAAATTTCTTCCCACATCTGATTGTACTTATTTAACATAATTTCTCTTTTATTAGAAACTTTCTGAAAATCTGATATATTACATTTGACACCACATAATTGTAGCAATTTAAATAATTTAAAGTGAACATTTAAAGAATTCTTTCTCTTTGAACATTTTACATCCAGATATGCTTGTTCAAATTCATCATTGAGATTTAATATTTTATCATAATTATTCATTATCTCTTTATTTTTTTTATAATATTTATCAATAACTTTCTCTAAATATATTCTTGGTGAATATATTAATGGTCTATTATCATTATTTTGCGTATATTGCGAATGAGAAGCTTCATAATAATACTTAGAAGTATTAAGATTTTTTAAATAATTACATGATTTACAATTTTTGTTAGTTTCATGTTTGTGTAAAGAACATATCATTTCCATTATTTATTATAGTTTTTTTTATTATAACTCAATTTTCATTTTTTTCTTCTTTTACCAAACCGCAATCTCTCCAACGCCTTTCTCACAGCATTTTTTGATAATAAAATTATGGTAAAATATAAAGAGGTTGGGGGCCGCTACAGCCCCCAACTCTTCGTTAATTTCTTTTAAAAGACTTGAGTAAGCAAACCAGCAGTGAGCGTGCTCAAGGTTTTCCTGCTCAAATAATCATTCAGTTTTTTCGGGAAGGGCACGGTACTCGAAGCGATTTTTGAGGGCTGTCAGAAAGTCTCTGTATACTACTTTTAAAAAAACATTGATAAGTAGTATGTAAAACCCGGAGCGAGCGAAGCGAGCGAGTATGAGGACATTCCCTCATGTTTGCGAGCGCAGCGAGCGAAAATGAGGGAATGTCCTCGTACCCGGGTTTTACATACTACTGACGAAGAAGGGATGAACCTGCTCATCCCATCAACGATTACAGCCCCCACCTTATCAGCGGAGACTGACACGTCTTCAGAGACAAAGCAGCCCATCCAAGGATAGTTAGCATAGAAGTAACGCAAAGCCTCCCAGTCCGCCCGATCAAAGTGCCAGAAGATACGCTTAGGGCAGGGTGAAGCAGTTGGAGAGAAAGCTTGAAAATTAAGAGTAATTATGTTGTGGTCAGATTTACCAATAGGTGCGAAGACAGCGTATTTATAGAGAGAAGGAATAGTAGTGAAACATAAGTCAAGAGTGTTTAAGAATTGGTTAGGATGATCCGGAATGTGTGTTGGTTCTTTAATCAGTTGCTCCAGATCGTTGAGAATGTTGAATAATTCGGCCTCCTCCCCTCCTTGATCAGTATGAGAGGAACTGAACCAGTCAGTGTTGTGTAAATTGAAATCTCCTAAATAGAGGACCTCAGCATTTGGATGTGAAGATGTAACAGTCTCGTGGGAAGTAGTTAGATATTCAAAAAAAGGTGGAAAAATCTGTTCTATTGGGAGAACAGTAGCAGAAACATAAGATTATCGTAGTGGTAGGAAGACAGATTTTAAGCCACAGAACATCGAAGTTAGGGGATTCAAGATTCACAAGACTTGTTACCGGAGTGTTGTATATATATATATATATATATATATATATATATATATATATATATATATATATATATATATATATATATATATATATATATATATATATATATGGAGCATAGATAGGGAGAAGTTAAGAAATTTGATAAGAAGTTTTCTTGAAAAGCTTAAAGAGGCGGGATTGAGGGTGAATGTTGAAAAGACAAAACTGTTAATAGTTAGAAGGGAGGAGGAGGGAGGGGCTTGCGCATAAGGTGGATGGCGAGGAGGTGAGGGTGCCAAGGTGGTGGAGAGATGTGAGTGTTTTGGGGGCTAGTATTCACAAGGGAATGAAGAAATATGCTGGAAATCGCCAACGGGATGGAGAAAAAAAGAAGACTGGAAAGGGCGCTGTACCCAAACTTGGTCAACAGAAGAATGAATATAGGTGTAAAAAAAGTAATTTTTTAAAGTACTCTGACCCCAATTTTATGATATGGGAGGAGACTTCGAATACGACAACAAGAAAAGAAGGCAGAATTCAAGCAGCAAAGACAGGGTGCTGCGGTTGATAGTGGGAAGGACCAAGAGGGAGAGAATAAGAAGAGAAAGAATTAAGAGAAAGATTAGGGGTTGAACCATGTAATCAAAAGATAGGTGCAGCAAAACTGAGATAGATGGGATGGAGGATACCGGAGGGGAGAGTAGCTAGTGGGAGGTGAGAGTGGACGCCAAGAGGAAGAAGACCGAGAGGGAGACCCTATTAAGAGATGGATGGAGTTAGTTGGGAATTCACTGAGGCGACATCAGCTGCCTACGGTGGAACAGTTGGTTGAAGATGAGATTATTTACAACAGATCTAGATGAAGACGAGTGCTGGCCCCGCTGATAAACTCCTAGAGCCTTACTGGGATCGGATATATATATATATATATATATATATATATATATATATATATATATATATATATATATATATATATAAATATATATTCCTTAAAATTTCAGAATTGGTATTGGTATCGGCATAGGTATAGGTATCGGTCAAGTTAAATGTCTTGGTATCGGTATCGGTGAAAACTTTGGTATTGCTAAATCCCTAATATATATATATATATATATATATATATATATATATATATATATATATATATATATATATATATATATATATATATATATATATATATATATATATATATGATTGCGTTGGAAAGGATATTTTGAAACAAAACCAACATACCTTGGTCTATTTTGTTCAGGTCCCTTAGAAGACAAAAAACTTCCTGAAACCGAAAGTGGAGAACTTGGCCTTTCTCGTTCTGAATCGGAAGTCAACAAGGCTGACCTCGATCGTGTATTTGCAGTTCTAGCCCTTTTTGTTAAAGACCTATCTAAAGATCCATATCCATCTGGTTAAAAAAAAAGTAGTATTTATAAATGAGTTTCTTTTTTCTTCAAAATTTGCTAAAATACTTTTGACGTTCAAACAATTACCTGAAAAGGTTTTTCTTTCTCGAGAACCATCGTGACCAGAAGTATGCAAATAATCCATGAGTTTATGATCATCTTCTTCAGAAGGAACACGGGATCGTCTTCGCCTTAAAGAGCCATTTGGAGTTATATCTATATATATATATATATATATATATATATATATATATATATATATATATATATATATATATATATATATATATATATATATATATATATATATATATATATATATATATATATATATATATATATATACAGAAATGACCCAATATAAAATATTTAAAAAAGTATGGCAAACGTTTTCGAACTTACGCCCATTACGTAAGTCAGAATAAAACTAAAAAATTAAAAATAAAACATAAAAACGTGATAAATTATTTGGGAAGCGATTGAAATAAAGAAGATTATATTGAAAAAATAAAATCTAAAAACTCCTTCCGTGAACCATGAAATATAACTAACCAACCAACATTCAATACTCTTTCTCTTCAACTAAATCTAACAAACCTTAGTTTAATTCTGATTGTTCTTGTGTTATCCGCTGCAGGGATGCTGCCTTCAGAGATTATCGTTGTCTTCGAACTCCAGAAACGCATGCTACTATATTTCATCCCGTTATTGTGCAAAATCTATTCTCCGAAACACGAAAAACTTATTTCTTCGTAGAAAGTGCAATAATCTTTCTTTTTTACATTCCTCACGCCCATACTAGTATTTTGCAAAAAAAAATGTCAACTCTAACTTTGCTTCTTCCTCTTTCCCTCCTCTAGTTTCTTCTGATGGCACAACTGCCGTTTTGCCTTCCTCTAAAGCTGCACTCTTTACTCAGACCTTTGCCTCTAATTCAATCTTTCAGGATTCCGGAGATATTCCTACTCCTCCAACCCCTTCCAATTCATTTATGCCTAAAATTGCAACTTCTAAACACGTTATTTCTGCCCTCTCAGAGCTTAAAACTAAGAGGCGTAACGTCCTGATGGTATCCCTCCGGCGGTTCTCAAAACTTGTGCTTCCGAGCTTTCTTCTTTCCTTCGTGTATGTTTTTCTACTTCAAACTTCCCTTCTTGCTGAAAACGTGCACTCAAACAGCTTGTGCCGAATAAAGGGGACCTCTCTCAACCCTCTTTAATCTCCGTTCTTTCGAAAATTTTCGAATCTATCCTTAACAAGAAGATTTGGAAGCATCTAAATTCTTCTAATCTTATCTCCGATCTCCATTATGGCTTTCGTAAAGAATGCTATACTGGTGATCTTCTTTCCCTTCTCTCTAACTCTTGGTCCTCCGCTCTTCGGCCTTTCGGTGAATCCTTTGCTGTCGCGTTGGACATACCGAAATCTTTCGATAGAGTCTGTCATAAAGCTTTGATTTAAAGCTTTCCTTTTTTGGAATCTATTCTTTTCTCTGTGATCTTCTCTCTGATTTCCTTACCGGTCGTTCTATAGCATCTGTTGTAGACGAACACTGTTCATCCTTTAAATATATTATTAGTGGTGTCTCTCATAGTTTTGTCCTATCACCTACGATTTTCTAATTTACATTAATAACCTTCTCTCTATAACTTTATCACCTATCCACTCCTATGCCGGTGACTTCACCCATCATTACTTCTTTCAATTATAGAGACGCATCTCCCAACAGCATATTCTTGGAGCAAGAATGGTGGTCTTGGAGGAACTCTCCTCTAATCTACCTCGTATTTCAATCGGGGTAGAGAAAACATGGTCGTTTTCTGTCCTTAATATTATTGGGGCTTCTTTTTCTCGTGACCTTTCTTGGGAATATCACATTACTTCTCTTTCTGAACATGCTTTTAAGAGGTTGGGTGTTCTGAAGCACCTTCGTTATTTTCCTTTATTTCTCACCAGTTGCTTACTCTTTATAGGGAAATGTTCGCCAATGTATGGAGTACTTCTCACACATCTGGAGTGGTTTCACTAATACAACTCTCCTTAAAAAGGTGGATTTAAGGCTTTTCGTCTTATGAACTCTTCCGCTATCACTAATTCTCACCAGTCTCTTTCTGCCCTTCGAATTGTTGTGTCACTCTCTTTCTCTCTGTATATTATCTCCATTTCAATGGGCACTGCTCTTCTAAACCCTCCAGTTGCAATCCTTCTTCAATGGGCACTGCTCTTCTAAACCCTCCAGTTGCATTCCTTCTTCTTCTTGTGAGACACGTCTTTCCACGCAATCTCATCCTTTCTCTCCAACTCCTTGAAACAGACTTAACCGTTATGTTCAATCTTACACGCATTAAACTTTTAAAGTCTAGAACACTTTTAATTATCTATTTACCCAACTTCCTTTGCCTTACATACCTTTAGACGCCGTGTATCGGAATATGTTGACCTTTACTTTGACGAGGTTTCAGGTGTTTTTCTATCTCCGGTGGGTTTTGTAGGCTTCTGGCCTTTGCCCAAAAGAGGTGATATAAAAAAAATTTAAATCATTACAAATACATGAATTTATATAAAAAATGTGTACAAATATTATGAAGTTAATTTTGAACTGTCCAGTAATTTCTTATATTTTGAGATTTGTTTTAGACATTTTAGTTTAATTTATTATTAAAAGCTTCAGTGATGGGAATGACAAAAGACTCCACTAATTTTCTCATGAAAATTTTATTCCCCTTACCTGTTATGGGAAAATTTTTAACCAGAGTCTATATATATTTGTATCTTTCTAACATGTACAGTCGTGAACAGAAGTTCGTTCCTATTAGGCTGGAAATAAATATTTATATAAAATGGAAATCATGTCATAAAAGCTCTATTTTGAATAAAAAAAAAATTAAAACATTGAGCGGAGCTTAATTGAACTGTGATTGGCTGAATCTGAAATGATCCCTATTTTATATAAATATTTATTTCCAGCTTAATAGGAACGAACTTCTGTTCACGACTGTACCTTAGTGGTAAAATCTTAAAACACTTCCTTTACATGTTTTCAGATCGATGCTGATATATGTCACAGCCTACATTTTCTTTTCTTAGATCATAATCATACGACGAAAATCTATAAGTTCTGGCAGGGTGGGATAAGGATAAAAGGAAGAGGTGTTAAAAGTGTCATTCCTGATTGAACTTTCCTCACAGATTTTCGGCAGTTCGCTCTATCCTTCTCTCACTGTGATTTCTCCGATTTTCTTTTCGGTCATTCTATAGCAGCTGTTGTAGACAGGCCCCATATATCCTTTAAATCTTTTAATTGTGGTGTTCCTTAAGTTTGTCCTATCTCCAACTATTTTTCTACTTTTCATTAATAACCTTGTTTCTTATACTTCATCACCTTCTCACTCCACTGCCGATAGCTCCACTCTTTATTACTCTTTTTTTAATTCAAAGCAATTAATTGATGCAAGGAGGGTAGCATTTCAAACAATTAATTTCCGATCTTTCTCGTATTTCAAAATACGATCGTTTTCAATGCATCGAAAACTCAGTTCCTCCATCTCTCACACAATTATGACATTTTCGAAAACATAACTCAAATATTCATTTGTCCATAATATTTTCCTTGTTTTTTTCTCGGGATCTTTCTTTGGAAGATCCCATAACATATCTTTCTGAACAGGCTTCTAAGATGTTGGATGTTCTGAAGCGCCTTAAGATATCAGAATCCTTGTATGGATTCTATCTTACACATCTGGGATAGTTCCATTCAAAAAGCCCACCTCGAAAACATGGAGTCCAGGCCTTTCCGTCTTGTCAACTCTTCTGCTCTCATTAATTCTCTTCAGTCTCTTTCTGATGCGTCACTCTTTTAAAACTATCACTATTACAATGGACATTGGTCTTCTCATATCTCCAATCGCATATCTCCTCTATTGAGAAGGGTTTGTGAGACATTCCTTTCTATACAATCTCATCCTTTCTTTGTCTAGCTTTAAAACCTCAGACTTAAACGTGATGCCCAATCTAACATGTACCTTAGTGGTAAAATCTTAAAACACTTCCTTTACATGCTTTTCCAGCTTCCTTTGATTTATAAACTTTCAAACGCCATGCATCGAGACAATGTCAGTCAGATTTCCAACATTTCTTCAAGCATGGTGAAAATTAGTAAGCTTCTTGCCTTTACCCACCAGAAGTAATATATAGAAGTATATATATATATATATATATATATATATATATATATATATATATATATATATATATATATATATATATATATATATATATATATATATATATATATATATATATATATATATATAAATAATATTCTTTCCAGTTTCTTTCTGCCCGTCGAATTGTTGCGTCACTCTCTCTATACCATCGCTATTACAATGGAAATTTGTCTTCCGATCTCTCCAGTTGCATACCTCCTCCATTAAGAAGGGTTTCTGAGACACGCCTTTCTACAAAAATTTCATCCTTTCTCTGTCTAACTATATGACTTCAGGCTTAACCTTTAGGTTCAGTCTTACATGAACTCTAGTGGTAAAATCTGGAATAAACTCCCGTTATCTGTTTTTCCAGTTACCTTTCATTTACATGACTTCAAACGCCTTGTATCGAGACATATCGGCCAGATTTCTAGTATTTTTCCAACTCTGGTGGAAATTAATACACTTCTTACCTTCACCCACCAGAAATCACATATATATATATATATATATATATATATATATATATATATATATATATATATATATATATATATATATATATATATATATATATATATATATATATATATATATATATATATATTAGGGTTCTGACTACAAAGCCTTTTTTTTTTATTTCGAACTGCCTGCTATGTCATGGGGTGAATGTCTGCAAAATGAACATTACGGCGAAGCTCATTTTTTATTTCTTTAAAAAATGTTGCCCCAGGCTGCCAATTATAAATTTTCATTTCACGTTCAAATAGAGAAATTTTCTTTCAGTGTGGAATTGATTGTCGTGAGAGGTGGTTGTACTACGTGCATATCAGTTTCGAAATTTTGGTGCTTTATTTATATAAATAACAGTGCCTAAGATTTATATTTCTTATTTTTTAATTTTATTGTTAGAAAGTTAATAATTTTTAATTAATTTTGTTTTATATTTTTGATTATCTATATAATAAAAATTTGTTATTGTAATCGAACTCAGTATTTTAGTATAATGGCTGACTTTAAGTCACGTGATACAATAGACAAGAATGCTAAAATTTGGACCAAAAACTTGCCAATTACGACTAAAGGACATTAAAGATATTTGCCAAGAATTGAGGACTTCATGGTTAACTTCAAAGAAATATGTTCTAGGATGTTACCATACACTACTTGATAATGAAAAATCGAAGCAAAAACGAGTTAAAATTGTTCATGACGAATTAATTAATTTATGGAACAAAATGAGTTTTCCCATACTTAGTGAGCAAGCAATCATTGCTCGCATTAATAGGAGAAACTAATAGGAGAATATGTGAGAAATCAGCGATATCCAAAACAAGAATTTAAGAAGACATTAAATTCTGTATTTGACATTACAAAGCCAGAAGGACAGTGGTTGTGTCAAGAAGACAAAAAACTTTATGAAAAGCAGATCGAATCTGAAGGCAAAATAGGGTACACAACTTATAAACCAGCTCCAATTTCCTCGATTCATCCATCAAAAAAAGAAGAGATTAACTACAAAAATTACTATAACTGTGCCAAAAGATGATATAGAAGATTCAGATACCAGTTCTAATGTAAGCGTCTATGAATGTCACCCTAAGGCAAAAAAGAAATATTGTACGTTTGTGTCAACCTCAATAGTTACTGACCTATCACTTTCAACTAATAAATCATCAAAAGTTTATTTAGCTCTTGCGCAAGAGGGAATAAATCTACAAACCCCTTCACAGTCTGGAATATTCAAACGTATGATTAAATGTTGAGAAGATTAAACGTTGAAAATAAAAAATCTTCTTGCAAAAGAAAAAGATTACTGTTTGCATTTTGATGGAAAAAGGCTACCAACAGGAAAAGGAAACATAAACCAACAAAAAGAGTATCAAGTTGTATTCCTTCAAAGTCCCATCAAAGAAATCAAATTAAGAGTAGTTAGATGTGAAAGTGGTTCACCGAAAATATATTTAAAGGAATTCGTACTATTACTGATGACAATGATGCATGGTCTAGTATCAAAATGATCATTTATGATACTACTGTTGTAAATACTGGCCATACAGAATGGGGTTGTAGTTAGAATACAGCAAAATATGTTACAAATGGGTTTAAATATGCCTCAATACATAGGCTGCCAACACCACGTTTTGGATAGAATACTAAGACATGTTCCTGACTTCTATCTTAATAAGCATACCATACCACAGGTCCTAATTTAAATTATACATTTATAGATGAGATAACTGAAGGGTATGAGGCTTGAAAGAATCGTATACTCCAGAGGTAGAGATGCTCGTAGTGGAAAATCCTGTATGGAGGAATGATTTTAGGATCCTTTATATTTTTTGCCTTGCATTTCGGCAATACAAAGAAAATCGCAAATTACCGAAAATAATTTGGCAATCTCTACCATCTATTCATAGTGCTCGATGGAATTCCAGAACAATTTATTCCCTTATTGCTTATTTTTTGTTACCCAACTGGAGAGAAATACTGGAAACTCCAGTTACTTCCATTGCTTTTGGTTGGAAGGAAGTATGGTTTTCTAATCAAAGGTTTAATAATGAAATATATGACAAGCTCCTGTCAAATATTAAAGAAACAAAGTGCCGAACTGCTGAAAAATGTTTTAAAACTCATTGGTCTAAGGAAAATTCTGTTATAGATATACAGCGGTCAAATATTATTGCTGAAAGAGGAATTAAGCTAATGGAAGAATTAAGCAAAACTTGTAAAACAGATAAGTATCTAAACATCAAATTTGTATCCAAAACCAACTTTAAATTATTATCTAGCTTTTAGTAGTAAGTACAGAGTTATTTGTTATTTTAAAAAAGGAAATAAAAGTATTCTTTGTTGTTTCATCTCTTGTTTTGCAAAATCAACAGCACAATATTAAAAATTTTAAGTCTAACCCTGGAGGAACTTTCTTCACAATTAAGATAAATGATCAACATATTCTTATTTATTGTCAAAAAGTTCATCGATTCACACTGCAGGATATTAAAATTTTTAATTTCATAGCGATATCATTTGGTATATGATTATAACATAAATTAATTATTATTGAATTATATATACATTAATACTACTTTACATATTATTATTACACTGATTGCCTACTCATTTGTTGGAGTGAATGTAATGCAAGGAATATTAATAAGAATTATGAATCTTATTTCCCTCTACCCCTCATAATTCTCATGGAAAGTGGCAAAAGTCTTCTATTAACACAACTACCGTTTTAAGCTCACTTAATTGTTTTATTAAATATACTTTTATTGATGCCTAATTAATTTGCAGTAAAATCAGATATAAAGAGAACTGAGATTCTGTTTGAATGCTCAAGTTATTTAATGATCTATATATATATATATATATATATATATATATATATATATATATATATATATATATATATATATATATATATATATATATATATATATATATATATATATATATATATATATATATATATATATATATATATATATATATATATATATATATATATATATATATATATATATATATATATATATATATATATCGAATCCATTTGGATCAATGAATGTCCAGAGGATTCAAACCTGTTTTTTACATCCAGAAATGAAATTGACATTTTTTTTACATTATATCAATTCTAAGTATGTAAATATCAAGTTCCCAGTGAATGTTGGAGAAGAGAACTCCTTGGCATCTCTTGGATTAAAAAAAGATAAGGAAAACAACAAATTTCAAACTAGCTTTTATAAGAAACCAACATTCATAGGATAACTACTAAATTCAGCTCTTTTATCACATTTGTATATAAAATTAATTTAATTTAAGCGTTTTTCGATAGAGCATACAAGATCTCATCTTCATACATTAATATATCGAATTATTTGGACTTCCTAAATACGCTATTCTAAAAAATAAATTCCTAGGATTCGTAATTGATAATATATTTAAGAATCAACTTAATATAAAATTTGATATTTTATTTTGTATTAGCATTAAATTTAATATATTTTGTTTGTATTTGTTTCTTACATCCAACTTACAACTAATTATAACTAATTAACATCTAATTTAAAACTAACAAGTATTTATTGGTTGGGTCCAACCTAAACGTACCTTACACTATAATGTCCTAAAGCTAATGCCTTTATTTTATTTTCCAATATATAACGATTAACAACATTTCTCGATAATACTATTTTATTTACTTGTGTAGCATAAAAATTATGTTATTTACTTAGTACAAAATTTGGTTTGCAATATAGAGTTTCATCATCAAATAATACTTTTTTATAGTCATCAATGTTAATCGTTTAATTTCTTCATTTTCAATAGTTTTTAAAACTATTGAAAATGAAGAATTTAAACTATATATATATATATATATATATATATATATATATATATATATATATATATATATATATATATATATATATATATATATATATATATATATATATATATATATATATATATATCACCTCTCTTCTTCTAGACCTCACCTCTTATTCTTGACCGAAACTCAGATGTTTGAGCATTCTGATAGCAAACCCTATTCTGTTTCCTCCTACTGTCTCTATCCTCAATTTTCAGCCAAAGGCGGTTGTTGTGCATATGTGCGCAACGATGTCGTTTGTTCTTGTGTCTCTAATTTGGAGTCTTCCGAATTTTCCACCTTATGGCTTAGGCTCTCTTGCCACTCTACGACTAAATTCATTTGTTCTGTTTATTTATCTCCTAATTCTACTGACTATCCTAAATTCTTCGACTATTTAAACTCCAAAATAGAGCACATTCTCTCTTCTTCTCCTTTCTCTGAAATCATCATATTTAGGTGATTTCAATGTTCACCACCGCCAATGGCTTTCTTCTAGTTCTCATGATACAGCTGGTGAACGTGCCTTCCTTTTCGCTATCCAAAACGACCTTGAGCAGTTGGTGCAGCTCCCTACTCGTATCCCTGATCGTCTTGGTGATGAACCCAACATTCTAGACCTTTTCCTAACTTCTAATCCTTCTCCTTATACTGTTAAACTCTTTCCTCCTCTGGGTTCATCCGATCACCTTCTTATCTCTGTATCCTCTTCTATCTCTTCAAGTCTTCCGCAGGAAAGACCCCCTTCTACGGAAAGGAAACGTTTGTGGCACTTCGGTGCCGCAAGCTGGTCTGACTTGCGGTCGTACTTCTTTGATTTCCCGTGGAATGATTATTATTGCTTCCGTGGGAGGGGTCCCTCGGAGTGTGCAGAACGCATTACCGAGGTGATTCTCTCTGGCATGGAGGCGTACATTCCATATTCTTTCCCTTCTACTAAACCTAACAAACCTTTGGTTTAACTCTGCTTGTTCTCGTGCTATCCGCCGCAGGGATGCTGCCTTCAGGATTACCGTCGTCTTCAAACTCCAGAAACTCACGCAACTTATATTTCATCCCGGAATCGTGCAAAATCTATCCTTCGTAACACTAAAAACTCCTTTCTCCGTAGAAAATGCAATAATCTTTCTGGTTCCTCTTCTTCACGTTCTTTCTGGCATTTTGCAAAAAATGTCAACTCTAACTTTGCTTCTTCCTCTTTCCCTCCTTTAATATCTTCTGACGGCACAACTGCTGTTTTACCTTCTTCTAAAGCTGAACTCTTTGCTCAAACTTTTGCCTCTAATTCAACCTTAGACGATTCCGGAGCTATTCCTCCTCCTTCAACCCCCTCCTAACTCATTTATGCCTAAAATTAGTAATTTCTTCTAAAGATGTCATTTCTGCTCTCTCTGAGCTTAATACTAAGAAGGCGTACGGTCCTGATGGTATTCCTCCTGTGGTTCTCAAAACTTGTGCTTCCGAGCTTGCACCCTGCCTTGGTAAACTATTTCGTCTTTGTCTTTCTACTTCAACCTTCCCTTCTTGCTGGAAACGTGCGCTCATTCAGCCTGTGCCGAAGAAGGGGACCCCTCTCAACCCTCTAACTACCGTCCTATTTCTTTAACCTCCGTTCTTTCTAAAGTTTTCGAATCTATCCTTAACAGGAAGATTTGGAAACATCTCAATTCTTCTAATCTTATCTCTGATCGCCAGTATGGCTTTCGCAAGAAACGCTCTACTGGTGATCTTCTTTCCCTTCTCTCTGACTCTTGGTCCTCCGCTCTTCGGCATTTCGGTGAATCTTTTGCTGTCGCGCTGGACATATCGAAAGCTTTCGATAGAGTCTGGCACAAAGCTTTGATTTCCTAAACTTCCCTCTTTCGGAATCTATCCTTCTCTCTGTGATCTTCTCTCGCTAATTTCCTTTCCGGTCGTTCTATAGCAGCTGTTGTAGACGGCCACCGTTCATCCTTTAAATCTATTAATAGTGGTGTTCCTCAGGGTTCTGTCCTATCCCAACACTTTTTCTACTTTTCATTAATGACCTTCTCTCTATTACTTCATCTCCTATCCACTCCTATGCTGATGACTCCACCCTTCATTACTCCTTTCCATTTTGAAAAACGTCCCACCCAACAGCAGTTGATAGACTCAAGAAGGGTAGCCTTGGAGCAACTAACCTCTGATCTTTCTCGTATTTCAAATTGGGCAGAGAAAACATGGTTGTTTTCAATGCCTCAAAAACTCAATTCCTCCATCTCTCTACTCGACACAATCTTCCACACAACTATGATATCTTCTTCGAAAACACTCAACTCAAACCTTCATCTGTCCTTAATATTCTTGGTGTTTCTTTTTCTCGTGATCTTTCTTGGAAAGATCACATTACTTCTCTTTCTAAACAAGCTTCTAAGAGGTTGGGTGTTCTGAGGCGCCTTCAGAATTTCTTCACGCCACCCCAGTTGCTTGCTCTGTATAGGGGTGTTGTTCGCCCCTGTATGGAGTATGCTCACACATCTGGGTGGTTCCACTCATACAGCTCTCCTTGAAAAGGTGGAGTCTAGGGCTTTTCGTCTATCAACTCTCCTGCTCTTACTAACTCTCTCCAATCTCTTTCTGCCCGTCGAATTGTTGCGTCACTCTCTCTATACTATCGCTATTACAATGGACACTGCTCTTCTGAACTCTCTCGTCGCATACCTCCTCCATTGAGAAGAGCTCGTGCGACACGCCTTTCTACATACAGTCTCATCCTTTCTCTGTCCAACTCTCTGACCCCAGACTTAACCGCTATGCTCAATCTTACATATACTCTACCGGTAAAAGTCCTGAGCACACTCCCTTTATATTCTCCATACTTCCTGTAACTTGCACACTTTCAAAAGCAGTTTATCGGGGCATGTCTTCCATTAACGACAAAATTTATGGCATTTTCCCAACTCTAGTGGAAAATGGTAGACCTCTACAAAACTAGATATAGCTGGCCTTTGCCTACCAGTGGATATATATATATATATATATATATATATATATATATATATATATATATATATATTATATATATATATATATATATATATATATATATATATATATTGATAAAAGGAGGAGGAAAGAAAAAGAAGGCCTTCCAATACGGACAGAAGACGAAGGTAAACAGATTGAATATGACGAGGAAAAGGCGACAGACAAAAGGAAAAGAGAAAAAGAAAGAAAAAAAATCAATTCGAAGAAGAAGTAAGGCGAAATGAGACAGAAAGTAGTCCAACAAGCACAGAGAGAGAGATATACAAAGAGACAAACTAATTTACACTGAAGGAGAGAGTGAGAATGAAACAAAGAGAAAAAAAAAAAACAAATGCAAACTCAGAGAAATTACAAATGATGAGACAAATCAGGAAGGATAGAAGGAGAGCAAGACAGACATACACAAAACCGAGAAGCTTAGACAGACAGGTTGACTAATAAGCTAACAATGATTGTAGAGAATGAGTGAGAAACCAACATAGACAGAGAGAGAGATAGAAAGGAACAGCGTTTCTGTCCCCCCCCCCCAAAAAAAAAAAAAAAAAAAAAAAAAGAAAAAAAAAAGGAAAAAAAAAAAAAAAAAAAAAAAAAAAATCTGAAACTGGAAAGAGAGAGAGAGAGAGAGAGAGAGAGAGAGAGAGAGAGAGAGAGAGAGAGAGAGAGAGAGAGAGAGAGAGAGAGAGAGAGAGAGAGAGAGAGAGAGAGAGAGAGAGAGAGAGAATGTTTCACTGTGTATTTCAAGAATACATTTTTTAAACCTCCTGAAAAAAATGAGAGAGAGAGAGAGAGAGAGAGAGAGAGAGAGAGAGAGAGAGAGAGAGAGAGAGAGAGAGAGAGAGAGAGAGAGAGAGAGAGAGAGAGAGAGAGAGAATATATCGCTGTGCATTTCAAGAGTACATTTTTTTTAAACCTCTTGAAAAAAATTCGCACATTTTCTAAACAAAAATTTCTCTCTTCAAACGTTTGACTCTGGTTAACTCGAAATTTATTAGTCACGTGAGATAAACGTCACAGACTTCGAGAGGCACCTGGTCTTTTTCACAGTGCCAAAGGGACTGTCCTTCGTGGCACTGCTAATAAGCAGATATAGCTGGCATTAGAGTAAATTAGCCTTACCTTTTAAGGAAACATACCGATATCCTTTGGTGTAACCCGTTTTATAAAGTTTTTTAATTGAAAATTGATAAATCGTATATATATATATATATATATATATATATATATATATATATATATATATATATATATATATTATATATATATATATATATATATATATATATATATATATATATATATATATATATATATATATATATATATATATATATATATATATATATATATATATATATATATATATATATATATATATATATATATATATATATATATATATATATATATATATATATATATATATATATATATATATATATATATATATATATATATATATATATATATATATATATATATATATATATATATATATATATATATATATATATATATATATATATATATATATATATATATATATATATATATATATATATATATATATATATATATATATATATATATATATATATATATATATATATATATATATATATATTATTTCTTTTTTGACGCCCGCTCTTCTTAAAGTTT
>SEYY01000362.1:26397-42891 GCA_009176605.1 Armadillidium nasatum
AATATTTGTGCAAGTAACATTGAGAGGTTACGACGAAGTTTGATACGCGATGACTGTGTTGCAATTACAACAATGGTAGCTGAAGGGTACAGCCAACACCAACTGGCTCGACGGTTCGGAGTCTCCTATACAACCATCGGAAGAGTCCTACAGAGGTACGAGTTGACACATTTCATACCAAACGGCCTGGCCAAGGTAGGCCACTGGCAACAACGGTCTTAGAGGACAGATATAGGCGATTAATGGCAGCTCACGATCGACATAAAACACCACGTGACCATCGTACCGAGCTGCAGGCTGTCCATCAGACCCCTGTTAGCACGAATAACATTCGACTTCGCCTCACGGAAATAGAAACCACCCACGGACGCTATCAAGAGGGCTCCCGCTCACCAAGGAGCACAGAAGAGTAAGAATGTCTTTCGCTCAACAGCACATGCATTGGGAGAGTATTCTATTTACGTACAAGTTCCGATTCAATAAGTAAAGCTTCGACGGACGTTCCAAGGTTTATCGGCGGCGTCATGAGCGATATGCGGCATGCACAATGCAAGAGATACTACCCTTCGGTGGTGAATCCGTTATGGTTTGGGGTGGTATATCTTTCCATGCCCACACGGAGTTACACTTCTTCGATGCAGGGTAGCTTACTTGGCAACGAAACATAATGGACATACTCGAACCGTACGGCAAACCATTTGGCCCCTACATCTGTGAAGCTTTCGTCCTCATGCAGGATAACGCCAGACCGCAGGTAGCCAGATGTGTTGGTGATTACTTCAACACGACAGGGATTCGAACACAGGACTGACCCTTGCATAGTCCCAACCTAAGCCCTATCGAGCATCTGTGTGAAACACTGAAAAAGGAGCTGCAACGGCTACAGCACCAGCCACACAGCCTTAACAACCTGCTATAAACGGTTGTGCGTCTATGGGAGTAACTGCCACAGGAAGCCATCTAGGACCTCATCTCCAACATGCATCAACTGTTTTTAGTTGTCATTCGTGCATTGGGAAGCCACACAAGGTACTGACAGCCAGGGTCATTTGGCATGCACATATACCCTGAAGGTTTGCATCGAACCCTACTTATATACCACGGTGTACCATGGTCCAGGGGGTTTCCAAGATGGGTCACCATTATCCGCATTATGAATAGCCAAGTGCTGTATATTAACAATGCCACTAGTTGTTTTGTATGTTTCAGTATCCTCCTATTGTCGTTTGTTCCAGTGGTACCTCAATTTTGCTCTTCAGTATAAATTGCTTTTACCATTTTGTTAATAATAAATAATAAAAGTTAGAATAGATTAGGATACAGAATTTAAACATTGTAAATAATCCTTATAGTGTACCTTGGTCCAATTTAAAAGCATAATCTGCTTAGTGGGTACATAATTCAGATTTGTAATTCAAATATGATTAGTTTGTATGTGATTCAGATATTAAAATACGAGTGACTGTATCTAATAAGAAATATTTTGTAGGGAGAATTTTTCTTTTATATTGCCCTTACAATTTCTTAAGGCAGCACAACATAGTAAAAATTAAAATCTGGAAGAAGTTCAAATACAATTTCCTAAATATGCTAAATATCGATGGATATTTTTTAAATACAATCATTACCTTTAATTAAAATAATTTTCTAAGAAACATATACCTCTCTCTCCTTAAGTTTATCTTCGTTGGCAAGATATAAAAGCCAAGAAAATAATACAAAAATTATTAAATCTTCAGTGGCAATAAAGAACCATTTGACAAACTCATTTGAAACTAGTTATGCGCTGAAAATACAAGAGCAACACTCGAGAATATAACTGAAAATAATTAAAAACTGAAAAAATATAATGAAAGAAAATGCTAGAAAAGTCTCATGAAAGACAGAGAACATTTCAAAGGCTGAACTTACTTTTGAATGAAAAAAATCTGTATATTTGCGTTGAGAGATTTCACTGTTCATATCAGGTAACAAGTTATCAGATTCTGAACCACTATACGAGGCATGGGCTTGATTATCTCCACCTGTATAAATATTTTATATATATATATATATATATATATATATATATATATATATATATATATATATATATATATATATATATATATATATATATATATATATATATATATATATATATATATATATATATATATATATATATATATATATATATATATATATATATATATATATATATATATATATATATATATATATATATATATATATATATATATATATATATATATATATATATATTGTATATGTAATGTATACATCCACATCCACAGTTCATGATTTTGCAATATCTGAAAACGCAATTATTAAATGCGGATGTTGTCGACGTATAAAATTTTGAAAAACTATTAATTTGTTCTCTAATATTTGATTACTTTTTTGGATATCATGAATTAGAAAATAATTATTTATATATATATATATATATATATATATATATATATATATATATATATATATATATATATATATATATATATATATATATATATATATATATATATATATAAGACAGATAAAAATTTTCCGCACACCAAGATTCGAACCCATTAACAACAGTATCTCCGTTAGTCAATGTACAGAAGGCTCTAACACCGAGCTGCGCCGCCTCCCCAATAAAAGGAGGCATAGTAGAACGGTTTTCAAGCTTTGATTGGTTGCTCCTGCAACCCAGTAGCACCCACCCAGCAGAATGCCATAGTAGCCCCAGTAGGGGTTACAAACAACCTCCTATGGATTTAAATAGGAACCGAGTTGCTACAGTTATTGATTGCTACAGAAGAGCTTGAAAACCGTTCTACTATGCCAACCTTTATTGGGGAGACGGCGTATCTCGGTGTGAGAGCCTTCTGTACATTGACTAACAGCGACGCTGTTGTCAATGAGTTCGAATCCTGGCGTGCTGAAAAATTTTCTGTCTCATATTGCCAATTTAGTCGCAACAGTTGTTGTGCCCATGTTGGCGTTACTTGACTTTGGTTGGTTGCTCTTGCAACTTAGGAGCACTCAGCAGAATGCCATAGTAACCTCAGTAAGTGTTGCAAGCACCCACCTATGGATTTAAATAGGAACCGAGTTGCTACAGTGAATCGAAGCAGAAGAGCTTGAAAACCATTCTACTATGCTTCCTTTCATTGGGGAGACGGCTTAGCTCGGTGTTAGAGCCTTCTGTACATTGACTATCGGCGACGCTGTTGTTAATGGGTTCGAATCCTGGCGTGCGGAAAATTTTTCTCTATCTTATATTGCTAGTTTAGTCGCAACAGTTGTTGTGCCCATATTGGCGTTACTTGACTTTGGTTGGTTGCTCCTGCAACTCAGGAACACCCAGCAGAATGCCATAGTAGCTCCAGTAGGGGTTACAAGCACCCTCCTATGGATATATATATATATATATATATATATATATATATATATATATATATATATATATATATATATATATATATATATATATATATATAACCATCCTTTCCTATTATTCGCTCTGATGGTTCTGTTGCCAACTCTTCAACTAAAAAGGCGAATCTTTTCGACCTTCTATTCTTCTCTAATTCATCCTTGGACCACTCCGGCAATCTTCCTACTACTTTTTCCCCTCTCAGATGGCCCATGCCTTTAACTGTCATTACATTTGATCAGGTGCATGGACTTTTGAAATGTATGAACGTTAGGAAGGCAAGCGTCCCGGAGTGTGCTCATGAACTGGCCCCGTCCCTCATTCAACTTTTCTCTCTATGCCTCAATACTAGTACTTTCCCTCAGTGTTGGAAGCGCGCATTAGTCCAGCCCATTCCGAAGAAAGGTAGCCGCTCTGATCCTTCCAACTATCACCCTATAGCTCTCACTTGTATTCTGTCTAAGATCTTTGAAACCCTTCTCAACTCTCACTTCTTAGATAATCTGGAACCTCATTCCCTTCTTTCTGATCATCATCAGAATGGCTTTTGACGTTCGAGGTCTACTGGTGATATACTTTCCTATCTCACAGATTATTATATGGTCTTCTGCCCTTAGAAAACATGGGTAGACTTGTGTGGTGGCTCTTGACATATCTGAGGCACTTAACCGGATATACATGCGTCGTTGTTTTTAAAGCTCCCCTCCTTTGGATTTCCTCCTTCTCTTTGCCTACTTATGTCTAGCTTTCTTTCTAATCGTTCTATTTCGGCTGTTGTTAATGAAGGGACATCTTTATTTTCTGTCAATAATGGTGTTCCACAGGATTCTGTCTTGTCTCCTACTCTATTCTTATTTTTCATTAATGATCTTCTCAGCTACTTCTCTAACCCTATCAATTCATATGGCGATGACTCGACACTCCATTCTTCTACTCATTTCAAATCTGCTACATCTTTTGCATCTAGAGTTCCTTCTCGTTTTCATCTTTCCGATTCCATTCTTGCTGAACTGAATAGAATTTCAAAGTTGGGTCGTCTAAACTCTGCGAAATTCAAATCTTTAAAAACTTAACTTCTTGAAATCTCTCACTCAAAAACATCTCCTAACTTTTCTATTCATTTCGATAGTTCTCCCGTCTATCTTGTTGAAACTATAAACATCTGTGGAATTCCCATAAACCATGAAAATGTCATGGAAGCCTCATATCACAATGGCTGCTAGGGGGTCTCAAAGAAGCTGGGAGTTCTGTTTAGGCTGCGAGAATTTTTACTGCTTCGCAATTACTCAAATTATTCAAGGGCTTCATCCGTCCTTGTATGGAGTACTGCTCTCATATCTGGAGTGGCTCAGGTTTCATCTGTCTTTTGTATAAGGTTGAGTCCGGTTTAAATGTCTTATAAATTGTTCCCCTTTTTCTAATTCCATTTACCTTTTATCTTGGCGACATGACGTTGGTGATTGTCACTATATAAGCTATAAGTACAATAGGGGTAAATGCTTGAGGAAACTGTCCACCCGTATTCTTTCAGAAGCATAAGAGGTGTACTCTCTGTATATAAATTCTGAATGAACATAGGCAACTCCAGGCTTCTTCACTGTGATGCATCCTTTTTTCCAGCCACCTCTATTTTGTGGACTTCTCTCCCATCTACTGTGTTTCCTTCCAAATTTAATCTCAGTTACTTTAGAGCCCACGTTTGTGCTCACCTACTAAATTGCGTTAGGTTGGACTTTTAGGGTTTTTCTTATTTTCTTAGTGATCTAACACCCCCTCCTTGAATAGTGCTATGCCCGTAAGATGTTGTATATATATATATATATATATATATATATATATATATATATATATATATATATATATATATATATATATATATATATATATATATATATATATATATATATATATATATATATATATATATATATATATATATATATATATATATATATATATATATATATATATATATATATATATATATATATATATATATATATATATATATATATATATATATATATATATATATATATATATATATATATATATATATATATATATATATATATATATATATATATATATATATATATGAACCAAGACCCTTTATATATAGGAACGTAAACATCCGCGGATGTGGAACATTAAAAATCCGTATCCGCATTATATGAGTGTCTTATTTGCGACGTCCTCGTTGCACAAGGGGTGCCCTGCTTTCGCAGGAATTTTGAGTGGATGTTGGAAACACCAGATTTGACCGTTGTTGGGCCTCTTTCTTTCCAGCCACCTCTGTTCTGCGAAGTTCTTTACTTTCTTCCCTTTTCCTCCTTTATTTAATCTTCCTTTCTTCAAGGCTTCCGTCTGTGCACATTTAAGGGATATGCGTTAGGTTCGGGTCTGAGTGACCTTTCTTCCTCTTTTTTTTTTGTATACGTTCCCTCCTTGAAGAGAGCTCTATCCATGTTTGGTGGTGAACTGTAAAAAGAAAAAAGATAAAAAAAAGGAAGTTCTGTCATGCTTGGGCAGAAATATCATGGGTGTTTTGCAACCTCAATTATCACCATATACAACTATTTAACTGCCAGAGATTATGTAAAAATTTTTGGTAACCAGGTTTATTCAATGGTGAAGAGAGTGTTTCTTCGGGGTGGATCTATTTATCAAGATAATACGACCCATTTATACAGCTCATGTTGTGTCCAGTCGAAGTTTGATGAACATACACTTGAAGCTTCAGGTCTTTATTCACCAAAAATTAATAGTAAAGGGTAACAGGGGTCAATATTGAGAATAGGTTTCGGAATCGCTATCCACTACCAATATTACTTCTGGAATTTCATCTAATTTCGAATAAGAAATGGAATTAAAACCCGATATGCACCATTTACGACTTTATTTATCCATTTTCAGAATTCAGTTGGTTAGGACTAGGAAATGTGATACAATACCATAATAAGAAATAAATACATGTATTTACCAAATGTTCTCGTATTTTTGTCGATCAGGCTATCGGCTTAATTAAAGGGAAGGATCCAAAGTGAAAAAAAAAAAATTTTTTTTTTCATCCGATTCTCCTGAAAATTTCAGTATAGATAGCTTTTTTCCCGACGAAAAAACTCCATTCCTAACGTTTTTACGAGGGATTTAAAGTTTAGAAGTAATTTCGGAAATTTAAGGTATGTTTAAATCTACGGTGAAGCCGCATAAAAAATTTTTTTGGTCTGAAATTTGGTGTATATTTCAAAATCTATTGGATACAAAAACTTATTACAGAGTTTTGATGTGTGCATAACAGAAAACAGGTTATATGCCCTTACTTGACCAGGTGTCGAAATATTTTTTTTCAATTTTGAAAAATTTGGATTGGAAGTCTTTTTTTTTTTAACTTTATTAGAGGAGGGATAGATCTAAAACTTTTATTTAAAACACTTTTAAAACCTATTTGCTTGATTCGAGATACAGCTTATCGAAAATGGCCAAATTTTCGACGAAATTTCAAATTTTCCAAATTTTGAGAGGCTGTATCTCGAATCAAACAATTAGTTTTTAAAAGTGTCTTAAATAAAAGTTTTAGATCCATCTCTCTTCTAAACAATATCCAATTTTCAAAAACATTCAATACAGGAATTTTTTTAAAAAATTTTTTTTTTCCGGAAGGGTATAATTTTTTTTTCAAAAAAAATTTTTAACTTCTATAATCAAACACTATCCGTAATATTCCCAAATGTTCTGTATCTATATTGTAGAAATTGGGGCTAAGAATGTACAGGAGAATTTTTGGATCATTCTGACCATTATTTTATCACTTCTATTTAATCTCTTTTTGAATTTTGACCCCCTATTACTAGTAAACCGTTAGAAACTCAGAAAAACTTCAGAAATCGAGAGTTTTCAGCGGGAAAAAATTCATATATATTGTAAATTTCAGATCAATCGGTCAAAAAATAAACAAAAAGTTTTCAGAATGGTTACTTCCCTTATCCCTAATTATATATATATATATATATATATATATATATATATATATATATATATATATATATATATATATATATATATATATATATATATATATATATATATATATATATATATATATATATATATATATATATATATATATATATATATATATATATATATATATATATATATATATATATATATATATATATATATATATATATATATATATATATATATATATATATATATATATATATATATATATATATATATATATATATATATATATATATATATATATATATATATATATATATATATATATATATATATATATATATATATATATATATATATATATATATATATATATATATATATATATATATATATATATATATATTAATTTATATTATATATATATATATATATATATATATATATATATATATATATATATATATATATATATATATATATATATATATATATATATATATATATATATATATATATATATATATATATATATATATATATATATATATATATATATATATATATATATATATATATATATATATATATATATATATATATATATATATAATAGCGGCTCCGTAGCTCAGTTGATCGAGCACTCGTGATAGCAATCGAGAGGTCCAGGGTTCGAGGCCTGGCCGGAGCGGGAAATGTGAGCGATTTCTCCTTGCGCATAGCTCCGAATGACTCAGTCGTTAAACGAGTACATCAGTGGAGTGCTCTTGTCACTGATGGAAATAATCTCCGGCATCCGCGATAGGCCTGGCCCAGCCACCGGTGTCCGCCGTGGGCCCTTGAAACCCAGGGATCTTCCTCGAAAGATCCCACTGACAGGACTTAGTCCTACCTGGGGGAAGGTGATTATTATATATATATATATATATATATATATATATATATATATATATATATATATATATATATATATATATATATATATATATATATATATATATATATATATATATATATATATAAAACATAGGCCTGTGTTTGAAACCTTTTTGTATCCGGTTTGGGTTTTTTTAACTGATTTTTAGCAACTCAAGCACGCTTAATCCGAAAATGTAAGTCATTTTATCCAATCAGCTCAAGTTTTTTTTCTGTGACTACTTTTATTATGGATAACGACCCGAAAATTGTGAAAATCAGGTTCCAATCATTGGCTCATAACTGTATTTTTATTAATAAATTCTATTAAATATGTCTCAAACAACTACAATTGAAACCATGATTATAGAAAGCCATATGCGTATTGTTTATTGTTAAAATAATTACAATTTCAGATAAGAAATATCAGATTTCTTTGTTTTTAAAAAAGTGAAAATTTTCGCCCAATATATATATATATATATATATATATATATATATATATATATATATATATATATATATATATATATATATATATATATATATATATATATATATATATATATATATATATATATATATATATATATATATATATATATATATATATATATATATATTTTTTTAACTGCTAGTGATGTTATAATTTCGAGGAATCGAACCCGGGCCCAAAAGATGGAAGTCCGTTGTGTTGACCACTACTCCACTGATGGTTCAAAAGGAAATAATCCAAAACTTCTACTGACATATCTTGCATAGTGAAAAGTCCCTATTACTATTTTTTGATCACCTCTTTCATCAAGTAAAAATTGAAGTTCTTAATTTCGATACTCGTCGTTCAGAAGGGCAGCTGCACTTTTCCAGATCTGCACATTTACATGCCGAAATGTCAAATAATGTTCGTCTAACTTTTGTTTAAATTTCTCAAAACTTTTTAGAATTTGATTGTTCTTTTTTCTCGCGTTCTGTGATTTTATGAATTTCTCACGTTTATAGTGATAATATTGCAGCATTTGATTTACCGTTTTACCAAAATAATTGAAATTAAAGCTGAGTTACCAAAGATCCACGAATCTATTACAAGCAACAGCTGCAATATACTTAAATATGGGTCTTTCTTATATATATATATATATATATATATATATATATATATATATATATATATATATATATATATATATATATATATATATATATATATATATATATATATATATATATATATATATATATATATATATATATATATATATATATATATATATATATATATATATATATATATATATATATATATATATATATATATATATATATATATATATATATATATATATATATATATATATATATATATATATTCCAAAAGAAAATAAAAAAACATATAAACATAAATTGAGTTTTTTTTTTAAATAAAAAATTTGTTGTTATAAGTAAATTTAAAGCTTTGGAAGCGATTCATGAGACCTAAAGTAAAGCATTATTTTACAACAAATTTGAGATTTTACGAGGGCAAGAGACAAAATTTTGGAAATAGTAATTTCTCATGCATGCAACACTTTTTTAAACAATTAGACAAAGATGATAAAATAATACTTGAAAACGACCATCTCTAATGAATAAGCAAGGAGAAAGAGGAAACACAAAAGAAGGGAGCTTAGAGAGTAGCGACACGTGCTATACCTTGTCAAAAGTCTTGGATATATCATTTGCTACCACACAAGACTCTCTGTAGTACGTAAGGGCGGAAGACTGTAAATCAGTGAGAAAGGAAAGTAGGCAAAGTATGACCTTGAGCGTTGAAAGCCATATTGATGATCTAAAAGAAGGGAATGACACTCCAGTGATCTAGGAAATGAGAGCTTTGGAGAGTTTCAAATATTTTAGAGAGAACACAAGTAAAAGCTATATGTCGATAGTTAGAAGGGTAGAGAGGCTACCTTTCTTCGGAATCTTCTGAGCTTTTGCTCGCTTCCAGCATTGAAAAACCATTAGTATTTAGGCGTAGAGAATATAGTTGAGTCATGACTGGAGCCATCTTGGATGCAAATTCCCTCCCTGAACACAAGAGGGGGAGTTTCATCCGGTACATTAGCCTTCCTGGCGCTCATAGATTTTAGGATTAAAGTACTCAATCATGAGTTTTCAAAGATAAAGACTTGAGACACCTACCTGAATGGAGAAGGAGTACAAGGAGAATTTCAGAGTCGTTGGGGTGGAATTAGATGAAAAGGAGTCCAAAGCGATTTGATTTTTCAGAAGAGGTATTAGCTACTGAGCCGTCAGAGAGAATAAGAGGAGGAAAGGCAGATTTTACAAAGTTATTAGAGATGTTTATGGCAAGTGACCAAAAAGTTTTCTAAGTAGGAGAACCAAGGATTTCAGCACGTTTCCTTTTAGAGAAAGTATACTTAGTAATTCGAAGAATATCTCTGCATCGATTCCGAGCTAAATGAAAATTAACAAGAGTGAAGGAGAAGGAGAGTTTCTCCATTCATAATAAGTAGTTTCTCTATTCCGAAGGAAACGAGACAGTTTGCGACCAATACAAAGACTTTGAGGAGAAATAAATTTAGTTGAAGATGGAATGAATCCGCTCACCCCATCGGCGATTGCGGCCCTACCTTTTCAGAACACCGAAGCGTTCCTTGAGCCAAAGCAGGATTCATTCCAATGGTAGTTAGCAAAGAAACGACACATTGTTCCACAAATTAGCCCTATTGAAATTCCAGAAAGTACGTTTCGGGCATGGTAAAGCTGTTGGAGAGAAAGAATTATAATTAAGAGTTTTAATATTATGGTCAGAGTTACCGATAGTAGAGAAAATGGTGAATTTATATCTAGAAGGAGAATTGGTGAAACGTAAATCAAGGGTGTTCAAAAACTGAATAGGACGATCTGGAATATGTGTGGGTTCCCTAATCAACTGCTCCAGATCACTGAAAATACTGAACGATTTGACTTCCTTCCCTCCTGTATCAGCATGAGAGGAGAACAACCACTCAGTGTGCCCTAAATAGAGGACTTGAACATTTAGACGAGAAGAAGTAACAGTCTCGTGAGAAGTAATAAGGTACTTAAGAAGAACCGAAAAATCGCTTAGGGAAACACTTTCAAAAACACAAAAAAAAAAAAGAAAATGGTAGTTATAGGAAGACAGATTTTCAGCTATAGAACATCAAAATTAGGGGATTTAAGATTTACAATACAATAGGATGAGACTTTACTATTTAGTCGGAAATTGTAAAATAAGTTAGATGTAAAAATATTTAGATTATTAAAGAAAGAATCCTTGTCCAGCTAAGTTACAGACAGAAGCAAAATGTTAGAACCTGAGTTATAGAAGTATTCCATGGATTTAAGATTTTTTTTTTTTTTTTTAAAAGTTGTATACCAGCGATAATCTATGGTAGCGAAGTATATAGAGTTTAAATGCAAGGAAAATAAAAAAAAATTAAAGTTTTCGAAATGAAAGGTCTGAGGGCGATTTTCAGTAGTGTTGGTAGAAGAGATATAGAAAGGCATATTAGAAAAAAGGAAATATGTGGGTGGAGAAGGAGTATAATTGAGAGAACGGAACAGAGTATGTTGGGATAGCTTGGACATGTTTGTAGGATGAATGAAGAGAGAATGGATAAAATGATATTTATTTCAGAAGTGGAGGGTGTGAAAGATAGGGGGGGAGACGGAGTGGAACTTGGATGAATAGTGTCAAGGAGTTGTTAAAGGATAGAGGGTTGAATTGGCAGAAGGGTATGCGGTTGACAGAGGATAAAAATGAATGGAAAAGATTAGTGAAAAGTTGAGTGTTTGAATGGATGTGACCTGCTGTAGACACCACCCCACGGTTGTGGGGAAAGGTTATATATATATATATATATATATATATAATATATATAATATAATATATATATATAATATATATATATATATATATATATATATATATATATATAAATAATACTTTCTTTAATAGCGTTTATTTTAGTGTAAATTTTTTTTCTTAATTGGAGGAATGAAGAAATTACCTAATGATAAAGATTTCCTCTTGAATGCTTGTTCTTCTCTATTTCTTTTCCGTATCTCAGCTTCCTCTTCTTGCTTTCTCCTTCTCGAATTTTCAAATATGGCTTGCTTAAACCTAAAAAGTAAAAAAAATACACTTTATATATACATATATATATATATATATATATATTATATATATATATATATATATATATATATATATATATATATATATATATATATATATATATATATATATATATATATATATATATATATATATATATATATATATATATATATATATATATATATATATATATATATATATAATATATATATATATATATATATATATATATATATATATATATATATATATATATATATATATATATATATCCTCTGGTGGGCAAAGTCCGGATCCTACCAAAAACCTCCAGACTTAGGGAACACTTAGAAATATATAATATATATATATATATATATATATATATATATATATATATATATATATATATATATAATATATATATATAATATATATATATAATTTTACTCCTGCTAATAGGATTCGAACCTATCTATATTATAACAATATTATTATATATATATATATATATATATATATATATATATATATATATATATATATATATATATATATATATATATATATATATATATATATATATATATATATATATATATATATATATATATATATATATATATATATATATATATATATATATATATATATATATATATATATATATATATATATATATATATATATATATATATATATATATATATATATATATATATATATATATATATATATATATATATATATATATATATATATATATATATATATATATATATATATATATATATATATATATATATATATATATATATTAAAATCTAAGTAATGATTTAATATGGGGTTTAAAAAAATATAAGAAGAAACTTAAAAGTTTTAAGTTTTATTTACAAATAGTTAGATATTTGACGTAAACTTTGTTCTAGCAGCAATTATAAATTAATTTCACCTTCCTAACGATAAGCACTCTAAGCACAGCACGGAGATTTGAAAACCCGGAAATTCCAAAGAGAAATGTTTGTTCAAATCGGCTTTCAGATTCCTGAAAGTATATAAAAAGAAAACAGGAATATTTAGAGTTTATATATAAATAGTCGTATGTAACAACTTAATGATTTGAATAAATTAATTTAATTAATTAATTAATTAAAATTTGAAGTAAATATTGGAATTATGACTTTAAATTGCAAACACACAAAACTTAACAGAGGAAAGAAGGACTACTAACCGTAAATTGTAGTTGAAAACAGCCTTGAAACTGATCAGATGTTATTTCTTGAGTTTGTTAGAAAGGTTGTGCCCTTCTATAGAAACTCGAATGAATTGTTGATTCGAAATTTCCTCTGTCAAATTGTAGGTGATGCACTATTCCAAATTAGGACTTTTCCTCACTAATTTCGTGAAATTTTGGTAGGTTGATTTATTTTGCTCTTGCAATAAGAATTTTCTTGCTCTTCTTAATAGATACCACTGGATCATATAAGAGCTCTTAGAAATATTCCTTATTTGTCTTATTGTAGACTAATTCTTGTAAATGAATTTCCACAGACTTTAACAGAAATAAAGTTTTCATCCACAAACAGTAGAAAGATATAATTTCAACTGTATAAAATTTTCCAACTGAACAGCGGAAAGTGTTTTTTCGACTCAACTGTAATAAAGTTTGAGCGACTCGACAGCTGTAGAGATAATTTACCACTTGACAACAATGAAGTTGTATATTGACAGAATTTTAACTCCACAGCAAATAGCATTTAAAGCAACAACAATGACAAGTTGTTTTTCGATGGCTGCACAGCAGAAATGAATTTTGTCAACTCCACAGTAGAAAAGATCTTTTTCGAATAACTAGAAATTTTTAGATTTTTCCATGATTAGGAATCTCTTCCCGCAAAATCCTGGTTGGTTTGAAACATTATAATAAAATTGTAACATCCTCCCGGGGCGAGATGACACCTAACCTGAAGTAAGGTGTCAGAAATGTCTGAAATATTAAATAAGAGAATCATCGTCATCTTCTTCTGAAGAAGAGATGAATCTCTGTCTTGCTATTAAGGCTGCTTTTCTGGTAGGACGAAGATTTTTCTTGTCTACAACCTTAACAGTTGAAGAACTAGAACTGGTAGGAAGACTCTGATTTCCTGCAGGTGAAACTGAGGGAGGAGAAACTGCAGAAGCTGTACTGGACCCATTATGTGTGATGGATAGTTCAAGTGGATAGAGATGTTTAATGGGGTACAGGTTGACTTGACCCCCTGGAGTTTTAACAAATACAGAACGTATTTTTCCCATCGTCTCCCGGTAAGAGTTGGGTCACGATGCCCATCTGCCAAAAGGGTCTTTCTTTAATGGGACTTCTTATGAGTATGACATCTCCCACTCTCATTCGGTTCTCCCATTTTGTTTGGTAGAGCTCTCTGCTTGTTTCTCGAAGGCTTAACAAATATTCGTTATACCACCTAGTCCTAAATTCTTCGAATTTTTCTGAAGATAACTTGAGAGATTTAAGAAGATCTTCTCGAGCTTTGGTAGGATTGCTCCAGAAAGGAGCATCAGACTTACTTCCTGGCAAAACCATGCTTGTTTTAGAATGAGGTTTCAAGAAGCAATTAGGAGTGAGTGGAACCACATCATTGTCACTTGTGGTGTAAGTTAGTGGACGAGAGTTAATGGCATCAGTGATGTCAGAAAGGATGGTGATGAAGTCAAAATATTCCAGAGAAGATCGTCCTATGGTCTTATATAGACAACCTTTCACCACACGCAAAAGTCTCTCCCACAGACTCCCGACCCAAGCGCTATAAAGTGGAATTCGTTTGTGTTGGATGTGGTTCTTCCTCAAGAATTCTTTGCCTTCTTCGGATACCACAAATGTTTCTATGATATCTGTTCCTTGAATGAATGTCTTCGCATTGTCACTATATACAGTGTCAGGTACACCATAAATATTGACAAACCTCTGAAAAGATTGCATCAAAAGATTTAGTTGTCATGTCAGGCAAAAGATCTAAATGGATCGCTCTGATGTTAAGACATGTATAGATGATAAGAAACATCTTATGTGATTGATTAGAACCTTTATGCTTGACCCACCAGTGCTTTGTGAAGTCGACACCCACGAATTTAAATGGTCGGAAAAGATCCACCTGAGCTTTTGAAAAGTTCGTGAATTTTGGGTATTGAAATGCAAAATTGTTGAACTTTTTTGCAAATGACACAGTCTGAAAGAATCTTCTTAATCGTGTGTCTTGCAGATGTTATCCAGAATCCTTTGAGACGTATTCTTGTGAGTGTGGCTTGAATGCCCAAATGCTTACAGGCATAATGAGCATCTCTTACGATGAGACTTGTGAGATGGTGACTTTTATGCAACAGCACCGGGTTGAGAACATCAAATTCATAAAAATTTGATCTTGATAGACGACCTTTTGTCCTCAATAGGTCATTGTCATCTAAAAACAGGTTCAATCTATCCACTAAATCTGGTGGTTTCTCCCTCGTAGAAGGATTCAGTTTTGCTTCCTTTAAGAAAGAAATTTCTTTATTGAAGGATTCTTGTTGCATTACTCTTAGGCAATACAAAAGAGCTTTTTCATCACAATTGATGTTATGACTTGTATCTCTTGTTTTCTTAAGGAATCGGAACAGCAAAGCACATACACGAAGAAGGGCATTTAAACTTGAAAATTTGCCAAAATTAAGCACAGGAGGTTCTTTTGCTTCCTGAACTATGGAATATACGGGGGTCACTGGTTCGATTCCCGAATTTTTTAATTCAAAACTTGGCCAATAAGATGGGTCAGATGCAAGCCAAGAAGGACCTGATGACCAAAACTGAAGTTTTCTCTTAAATTCTGATAGAGTTATTCCTCTTGTGAGTAAATCTGCAGGGTTTTCTTCTGAACGCACATACAGAAATTTTGGCTGTAGAGAAAACTCAGTATTTAATGAAGATACCATAAGAGAGATATCTTGTATGCGGTTCCTCACAAAGATTTGCTTGTTCTTTTGGCCTTTGTTGAAAATCCAATGTAATGTGATTTGTGAATCAGAGAAAATA